>JYFJ02001496.1:0-78061 GCA_000934665.2 Catajapyx aquilonaris
AGATGAGGCAGGAGACGCAGCAGGAAGAAGCCCCCAGCCCTCCCGGCAACGAGGAACCTCCTAGACGCCCGACTGACTTAGACCTGACCAAGAGGAGCGTCCGTAGTCGCCAGCCGTAAGTGTACATTTACAGTGTCCGGGCAGAGTGGCGCACTATCATTTTCTCATGATTTTCGTAGGCATCCGGACCCTGACTCCATAGAAGAGCTTCCGCCCCCACTGGAAACACCCTCTGCCATACCCAACATAGCTATGGTCATAGACCCGACATACTCGCGCCGTCACCACCCGCACCATCATCAACGCCCTCCTCTGGACACTGCCTTCGAGCAACCCCAGGCCAGTCCTGAACCAGGTTCGGAGGTGACCAGTCCGGCCTACTCGCTCCCACCACCCGAGCTGTACTTGGAAGATGGCGAGGAGGAAGACGACGCCCCAGTCCCTCCTTACATGCCGATTCAAGGCCAGCGGCGCATGTCCACAACGCCCGAGAAAAAAAGCAAGCCAAAGAAGGGCAAAGATGGCTGCAAAACTCAGTAAAAAACAACAACAAGCAATCGACACTGTGATTTAAATCCACTGCCATATAACAAGGGATCATTTAATATATGAAGATACATAAGAGTGGCAGCTGTTAGCTTTATATCGTCTTCCTGAGCTATAATACTGGTGTGGGTTCCTTTCTTTTGTACGCTTTTTTTTCCAATGCATTCCAGAGATATTTATACCCTGTAATTACAACATGTCCAGCGTGGTGCTATTGTGATAACAGATAATACTATACAGCTTGTCGCTTTTTGTGCGAGGTCCACATATCACGAAACCCAGTGCCTTTTTTTTCGGGTTGGATTTATTATGAAATAATACTCGTCCATCTTTGGCCTTTCCCCGAGGAAGAGACTCTCTAACTGACCTCTCTTTTTTTTATAAATTTAACTAGTAGGAATATTTTTTGAGTTGAGAGCGTAGTGCATGTTACTTTTGTTTTTCAAATTTGGGCAAATCATTGGGAAAATGAGAACACACCTGAAAAACATGCACATGCTCAACGTGGTTAAGTGTCTAGTCCCACATAATAAAAATTTCCATTACAACAAAATTTTCACTCGTGTATATCTATGTAAACGATGTTCCTGCTTCTATGCAAGCTTTTTTGTACTACATTTAATAAAAATTGTATTTAAAAAAAACGTGTGGAGTGTTTTTACCCGGCTGATTGGTTGTATGGAACATTGGGTGAAATTTACGTCCCACTGCTAACGTAGCAGTAACTATCAGTGGGACGAAAATTCGGCCCAATGAAAATATCACGTCGACACGTAATCTTGGAAGGTGGAAGGTGCAATGAAAAGTGGCCAAGTAACATTGAAGCTTTTACTCTTCTCAGTAAGCAATACAAAAAAACAATAATTATTATTGTCCCCTATGGAAATACAAAAGCATTCTTGTATAGTTTGTATATGAATCCCTATCAATTAAGTGCATCCTGTACAGTTCTTACTGCAAAAGATGTGCAGGTGTGTGAAATATGACGTAGCTACAACTCCCCACTGTCAAATCGTATTCTCTCCTATCAGTTGCAAAATAGAGCTACGTTATAGCTTCTCCGTACTCCGTTTACAAGCAAACTAAAAAACAATACAAAAATTACACAGCGGGAAAAAAAAAGAAGAAATTGTTGGGATGTGCAATCGGCAACTGAGATTTTCCATTTTTGCTATTGACTTGTAGGGAATGACTTGTCGTCCGTTTATACTGGCAAAAAAACACATGACGTTAACAACTATGAACCGGGTTTTTCTGAACCGCAATGAAAAAGTGTAGTTGAGCTTGGATGTCAAGATCCAAAAAAGAAAAAACAGTCTCAAAACGGCTTCCAAAAAATGTTCACCTCGTGCTTGGTCCCAATGGACTTTTTCTCTTTTTTTTAAAGTCTTTTGCATGCACCTTTTCTCAGTAGGGGAGGGGTGGGGGGGGGTGCGCACCATTCAAAAACATCTAAATGGAAAAATTCACCAAAGGCACATAAATGGCAGTATTTGTTTTCCTCCGCTCCTGCTATTCTCTCTCAAATTTTTTTTTTCTTCTTTCGTCTTTTTCTCACCAAGCCCTCCATTTGTTATCATTTTTCTTAACATCCTTACCCACTACATAACACTTCTTTTTAAACGCAAAACCCCAAATTGTCATACTGAATATTGTTTTTCATCGTAACGTAAGTTGCCTAGTCGTGCTTTAAATGCAAACTATTTACATGAAATATTTTAAGTGGGTAGGACCACAAACCAAAATAATTATGATAATAGCGAAGAAAACTAAATCAATAGTAACTTTTTTTTTCTGTTTGCAATCAATGCATTAGAGATCTGGATTTTTAATAATTATAATAAGTCAGATGCGAACAAAAAAAGAGAATACCTTTGGTCCTAAAAACTGAGGTAAAAAAAAAACGTGGGAAGGACTAGACTCACAAGGTCTGGACATATGTACACACACAAAAAAGTATAAATAGCGAACATTTGTTTCTGTCGTATGTTTCGCGGGGGTGGGAAAAATTAAGGCACTTAAAAAACCCCGCCTCTGTTTAAGTCCCACGTTAGCTCTTCTGCTTCTCTGAATGTTTTTTCCGAGACTTCACCTTCCTTTTCTTCCTGTACATAACTGCAAGGGGTGTGTCTGAATCTGACGAGTCCTCGTCTTTGGGAACGGGCTGGGGTTTCCTCTTCTTCTTCCGCTTCTTGTGGGACTCTTCATCTGACTGCGACCCATCCATGCTCTCCTGATGGCGCCTCCAGGCAGCTGCCGTTCCCGTGACGTAGTCCTTGCAAAACTGCTTGGTGTGCTTCCACAGCCCTGATGATGACTTATACACCTTACCGCAATCGTGACACGTATGCCTCCCTTCTTTTTCAGCCAACTCCTTGAACCAGTTGCTAGTCGCCTCGGCATCCAGGGAGTTCGAGTCCAGGTCTTGCTTCGGCTCCTTCTTTGGCTCTGACTCCATCTCTGGCTCTGATTTTACCTGTGACTCAGTCTCAGCTTTGGGCTCTGGCTCTGGCTGAGACTCAACTTCTGGTTGAGAATCGGCTTCATGCTGTGGGTCAGCGGATGGTTCTGTCTCCTGCTCTGCGTCTGACTTGGTTGTTGATTCCAACTCAGTTTCTGACATGGCCTTCGATTCAGGTTTGGGAGAGGTTTCCTTATGACGTGTGGAGTGAAGCGACAGTGGCAGGGAGCTGTCGTCGTCATCAAACTCGTACACATCAAATGCAATGGGTGAAAACTTCGAAGGGCTTGCCTCCGGAGTGGTTCGGTTGCGAGACACTAGCCTTGGTTTTGGCTTTGGGGTAATCTCAGATGAGGGGCTGGTCTTGGGTGTTGCCCCTGCCGTCTTTGTCTCTGGATTTGGTTTGGCCTTCACCTGAGCAAGCGGTTTCGTCTTCGTATCTGACGGTGGCTTATTCACGTCCAAAATAGGTTTTGGTGCAAGTTCTGGAGGCGTTTTTGTTGCAGGCTCTGAGAAGATCTTTGCCCTTGCCTCCATTATTAATTTGGTCTTTGCTTCCATGAGTGACTTGATCTCCAACGCTGGTTTCATAACTTCACATGAGTCTTTCTTGGTCTTCTTCGCAGCATCTGACGTCAGCTCTTGAGACGTCTCTTGAGTTGCCCTGAGTAATTCAGAAGCAGTCTTCTTGTTCCCTGCCTCCAGAGAGGCTTCCTGTAGGGACTCCGGTGCTTCCCGAGAAGCCTCCGGTGAATCCCAGAGTGCCTCAATCTCAGCCTTGATGGATGGTACTTTAGGTTTCTTCACAGCCTTCTTCTTCGCAGCATCCTTCTTCCCTGGTTTCTTCACCTTGCCTTCACACTTCACCTTTGCTTTCATCTTCTTCAGCTGATTCCGCCACGGTTCCAGCTGATCCACCTCCCCCGCCTTCCTGCTGGGCCTCCTCATGGTGGACAGGTTTAGTTCACGGAGTGCTGCCTCTGCCATTGCCCTTACTGAAAGGTCGGACACTGCAGTAGGTCTGGAAACTTGGCGGTCGTCATTCTCCCCTTGGAGGATGGCCCTCAGCTGCGACTGGCCCGATGTGCTGTCAGCAACAGATTCAGTGTCTCCTTCCAAGCTGGTTGAGGATGGAGCTGGTGAGGGATCCCTAGAGGCGCTTCGGCTGCTCTGGAGACTGGTGCATATGGATGGTGTTGGAGGCAAAGCAGCACTCGGGACGGAGGGGACATGCTCCAGATTCATGTGTCGCAGCACCTGGTGGGGCGTGTAGAAGCTGATTCCACACTCAGAGCAGAGGAAATTGCCCTCACTATCAGTGTCACTGCCACAGTCAGAGTCGGTGTCTGCGTGGCAAGCTGGAATGAACAAACGTGAAACAATAAGCACATTATTTTTACACATCACCAGCATGTTCACGATTTTGAAAGGGCCAGTGCACTTCAAATATTTAAAATGGGTACATACGTTCTACATTAGAGATGAGGTAGGACTTTTCCACCATGACAGGTTGTGCGGTGTGCATGCCCCTCATAAAACTGAAGTGGCAAAAGCCATCCCGCACATGCATGTCCGACTCCCACTCCCTGAAAAGTTTCAAATGAATAGTTAATCCACAATATTATTGTGTGACGCAAAGGCTGTCATTGCCAACAATCAACTCACTTGTGCTTTGTACGCGCATGCTTGAGGAGAGACAGGTCGGTGGCGTACTTCTCATCGCAGAGTGCACACTGCATGGCCCCACCCATTGATCCTTCCACATAAACGCCTGAAATATTACACGGTCAAATTAGTTCACCTAATTAAGCACCATTACATTAATGAATCAGATCATGTAATATTTCTCAGTCTAACGTATCTAAATTCTGCAACTTCTACGCTCATACCTTGAAACGGTGTGACAGCTGGATCCTTGCTGTCTTTTGCAGCTTCATTCAAAAATGTCTGGAAGATGTCCATGCTCTCCTTCTTGAAGACCTTTCCAACTCCTAATCAGGGTAAAGTGTCATTTGGGCCATCCGAATATCAACCTTGCTTAACTCACCTGAAATGCTAGCCAAATTGGGACTCGCAGTGGCATTCCTAGGCATAGTATTGGGTTTGTTATAAAGTGCTGGAGCCTGGAACTGAACTCTCTCACGGTGAGCCAGTGCAATGTGTCTGTTGCGTGAACTGATCTTCACAAACCTGCAATTGAAAACCAAAATTTGCAATCACAGGAGTTCCGACATTCACTGAGGAACTTATCGTCATGGAGCAACTGACTCGACTGCTGTAACAATTTCTATGACCCACGAAACGCAACAACTTCAATTGGATTCAAGATCAACGCATACATTTATGAGGCACTAGAAGCAAGGAGTACTGACCGGTCACAGCAAATGGGGCAAATAAAAGCCCGCTGGTCGTATGGGACCTCCCACATGCTGTCTTTCTTCTTTCTCTCAATCTCATTCTCAATGCTCTTCTCTGCTTGGTCTTGGTCTGCCGAAGTGGGCTCAGGCGCAGCGAAAGTCTTGGCCAGAACCCGAGGTATGTCAGCTTTGGTCAGTATGTTAAGCTTTGGAAAGGTCAGCCCCATGCTGATGGTGTCCTTCTGGCCGCGTCCTCCCCCTTCCTTCTTTCCCTTGTCCAGGATGCTGTTCAGGGCTCGCTGGAGAAGTCCGCCAAGGGCATTGGACATCTGGCTTTTCAGACTGTCATCTTCCGCTTCACAACCTTTCTTCAGATGTTCACGGGTGATGTGCTGACCCAGGGATATGGCATCCGTATACAGCTCTCTGCACACAAAACACACTGCTTGACGCTTCAGGGGAGCGCCCACGCCCTCTTTGCTCACATTGGGTCCTGTAACTAAACATAATTGATGTAGAATCTCGCACAGCCTCAACATATTCTTTATTTTTACCCCGTGATAGAGCCATTGGCTCTCTTAGGGGGGGAGTTCATCCCATTTTTTTTTTGTCAGGAACTCTTTGCTTTTTACTTTTTGCTTCGCTTTTTAGGAAGGGATAGGGATGGAAGGAAGCGGCTGTGGCCTGTTCACAGCCTCAACATATTACAATGCACATGAGTTGAACCGCTTCTTAGAGGCCAACTGCAACAAAACCTTTCCTCACCTTCTTTTGGTTTGTCCACAGACACATCGTCCTTGCTCTTGTGGAACTTGTTGATGTGCTGCTCCAGTGCCTCCAGCCCCAGGAACCTCCTGCCGCAAGTGGGACACACCATCTCGGTCTTCCCGTACACTGCCCTCATGCCTCCTCCACTTTCAGCAACCGGACTGCTCGATTTTCCCTGGCCCAGAAGTTCCATCAGGTCAGTCTTGTGAATGTACCTCATCCGATGGGGCTTGGCATTTTTCAGCCACTTGGGAGTCGGCTCCTCCACCTTAAGTGGCAGTTCCACTTCCGCCACCTCCTCTTCCTCCTCCTCTTCTCCCTCCCCTTCCTCCTCTTCCTCCCCGTCCTCATCCACTGCTTCCTTGGCACCAGTTTTCTTCGGTGGAGGATACGGGTTGTCTAGGTCAAGGAGATCAGGGTTCTCCATTGGCTGGAGACTACCTTCACTCTCCTTGTTGTCATACACAAAGTCCTTGGCAGTGTAGTTTCCAGCAGCACCCAACTCTCCCAGTTGCTGGAGCATGTTCATCTCATCACTTGTGGCTCCCATGGCTTCTTGCAGCTCCGAGAGTGACTGTGGGTCAAATGGAGAGTAGATGAAGTAGTTTCCCAGTTCGGCTCGTTCGGATGCCTGTTCCAAAGGAGTCGGGGCTTCATCCTGGAGGACTTGATTCACGCTTCCGAGGATGCATCCAAGGCTTGTCTCAGGGGTTGGGTTCTCATAAGACGGCTCACCCCAGTTGGGCCACGTTGGATCAGCACCAGTTGGGGTTGACCATGGAGAGACAGCAACACATCCAGGTGGATTTGGAGGGAAGCCACCATCTGCTGGGTTGTTGGGCAGCTCATTGGGATGGTATGGATATAAGTCAGGTTTTTCCTGGGAAGCATCTTGCAATGTGTCAGGCGCTTCTGCCAATTTGGATGTGGTCTTTACATGCACCCCTTCTGCAACCTTTTCAGGGAGTATTTCAGGCACACTTTCAGGTAAAGTGTCTGGCGTTTTTTCACACCCCTGTGCCCCCTTGCGCACATAGTCACCCATTAGGTTCTTCAGTTCACGCCTGAGGCGTCTTGGAGACTTCTCACGCTTCTTCTTTGCTTCACCCAACTCCTCACTGGACATCCGCTTAAGTGCCCCACTCTGCAGATCTGACTTCCGCTGCATCAATGGTATGTCCTCGATATCTGCCTCGCCATCTGCATCCATGCTTTGCTCTGCATCTTTCGAGTCACCTGATGCATCCTCGTCCTGCATGGCACTCATCAGCTTGGCCAATGGGCAACCAATGCTCAAGTGCTTTATCAGATTCTTTTCATCACTGAACTCACACTCACAGTGAGGGCACATTGTGTCAGTGGTTGCTCCAGATACGTCTGGTACAGTTTCAGGCTCGTCCTTTGGCAATACCTCATCATCCTCTGGTCCATCCCAGCTACGTATGAAGTCACTAATTGCCTCAATAGTCTCAGGCTCGGGCTCCCCGTTGGTTGGTGCTTTTTTGCTTAGGTCATCTTGTTCCCCTTCATCACCACTGTCAATGATTTCTTCCTTCACCACTGGCACCGCAGTGTTTGCCAGTGCGCGCTTCTTAGAAATTCTGCTCTTCTTGTTCTTCCACCAGCCCTTCTTACCTTTCGTCTTCTTATACTTCCTCAATGTAGAAACCGCAGCCTTCTTCTTTCCACCCTTCACTTTTTTGGCAGCTGTTGGGACATGCTTGTTCGTGATTACAGAATGAGATTTTACAATGGCTGAATCAGACGCTGTTCCATCTTCTGCAGCAGGTTGAATGTCAGACCCAGAAGGCAAGTCCAAATCTGAATGCACAGCATCCATATTAGTGTCTGGCTTGTCGACATTGGCAACTTCAGTGTCCTTTGAGGTACTGTAATTGTCAACAATAGCACCACCGGAAGTGTCCAAATTGGCAGCTGTTCCATCCAAAGTAGTACCCACAGTGTCCAAACTATCAGTTGGAACTGAATTAGTATCACATGCATCCACCGTGGCAGGAGAAGCACCCAAATTAGCATCCTGGACACCAAGTGCTATGGAAGAAGGGTCCGCATCAGCAGCTGGAACACCCAAATCAGCAGGTACATTGTCCAAATTAGAAGAGTCACCATCAACAAGCAAGGTGTCCCGTTTGGCAGCTTGCTTTCTGGCTCCCTTTTTTGATGCTTTCTTCTTCTTTTTGACAGGCACTGGTTTGGACATAACTTCGTCCAATGATGCCATATCAGCATTCAGTGCTGCAGATGCTGAAGCCTTCTTTCTCTTGGCCACCATCGCCAACGGCACCTCATCCAAAGGCCTTAATGCATCATCTTTTTCCTGACTCTTCTTTTTACTGTCAGGCGCTTCATCCAATTGGACAGCAACATTGCCCAGGGCAGCTTTCTTAACAGCCTTCTTCGTCTTCTTACCTGACGGTGCCTTACGGGGTGACTCTTCTAATGCACGCCTAATAGTCTCCTCATCTAGACCTCCCTTGTTCCCTGGGCCCTTTTTCTTTTTCTTGGTGGAAGTTTGCTGCAGTGGCACTTCTTCTAATGGCATGGGCACATCGTTTGTAACTGCCGTCTTCACTGGGTTCTTTTTCTTCTTCCTCTTGACAGGCACAGGCTCTGATGATGCCTCATCCAATGGAATGTTAGCCTCAGCCAGCACATCTGTTCCGTCTAATCCCTTCTCCTCTTCGGCCACAGACTGCGATGATGCCTCATCCATAGGAATAGAATCATCATCGCCAAGATCCGCTTCTTCTGTCACTACCATCGCCTTTCCCTTTGCCACTTTCTTCCCTGCATGTTTCCTCTTCCCTGTCTTTCCCCCAGTGTTGCCTTTCTTCCATTTGCTCCTCTTCTTCATCACCTTGTGCTTCTTCACACCTTTCTTTACCTCTACCACTGCCTCAGTCTTGGGCCCCTGCTCTGCATCAGCTACCTTCCCTTGCTCCAAGGCCAGTGCCAAAGCCGCAGCAGCAATTTCGTTCTCAGGAGACAGGACAGGAATCTCTGCCAGACTTTCTTTAGTCTTACGAGGCATCCTCACCTTTAGGAAAAGTAACAATGCATGGTAAAAAACACTTGCAAACAAATACATTGTGCATTCTACGCAAAAGAAATCAATTTCTTTAAGATTTCAACACCGGAGTGTCTCACCGATGCAAGAAGTTTCAGTTATGGCAATAATATGCTCACCTTCAGAACAGGCAGTTCCTTCTGCAACTTGGGCATGTCAGCTGGCGCAATGGCCCCCTTCTTTGCTTCCTTCCCCTTTCCACATGCACTCACATGTGTGTGCAGGCGTGTCAGGTACGTGAAGCGCCTTTCACAGAATGGGCAATTGTGGCTCGCCTTCTCCTTCTCCGCAGTGGCAGCTTGCACCTTGAAACCGTTGCTCTCCTTCAGTTTCTTAATGTACTTGCACTTTTTGCCATGGCGATGGTAAGCAGACTTTGTCTCCAACTGTACCCCACATCCTTGGCAAACAAGCTGGAAGCTGTTATCTTGTGAAGCTTCTTCAGGTACTGTATCGTCAGGCACAGGGTCTGGTATTGGGGTTGCTGCCTTCTTCCGCTTGACTGGAGGCGCAGCAACTGTTGCCACAACAGGCTCCAACTTGCGCTTAATTATTTTGATCTTGTTCAGCCCTTGCTTAGTCTCAGGAGTGTCTTGTTTTACAAGCACACATTTGAAATGGTTTTTCGTCTTCTTCGACATCTTCCCCTTGCTCACCTGCATAATGATAGCAATTTCACTAATCACAATTCCACTAAAAGAAGGGTGAATGAGGATTGACATATTAGGACATCAAAGAAACTAAGGTCTTGTGCAACATAAGAGTAAGTGCAATTATTCTCACCTCCATTATGGTATCCATCACACTGGACATATCAGCTGGCTCAGGTTCTGGCTCTTTCTCCTCAACTACCACTGCCGCTTTGCTTTTCTTTATCTTAGCTGCATTGACAGCCAGCTTTCCCTGAAACTTGGCCTTGATCTTGTTGAGTGCGACCTGCTTGTTCGCCAAGGCTTTGCTGTTGTGCAGCAGCTTCTCCGCCGCCATTGTCAGCACCTTTGTCTTGGGGTCCTTCTCCTTGTTGGAGACAAGAGTCGACTTGGCAGGCAGTTTTTTGCCTTGAGCAGGCTCCACAGGAGGAACCTTTCCTGGCGAGGTCTTTGGGAGTTTTGGTGGCTTCGGCAGCCTCGGAAGAGACACTGACGTAATCTGCAGCAGAAGCAGTAAATCGTCAATCAAAACACAGAAGAGACGAGGATAATTGGGGGTAGTGGAGGGAAGCAATGGGCATGAGCAGAAGTAACTAGATCATTCTGGCTAATAGTACCATTTTTTTACAAAATTCAAGTGTATTTATCAGATGCACAAACCAGAGAGTAAAATCAGTTATATTTGTCATGGTTAAATAACCTGGGATACTGTTACATATGCCTGTTAATAAGTACGAGAACCCAGCCTCAATTGAAAAATTATTCAATCCATCATTGAAATAATGTTCTTTGCGGCCATTGCCATTTACATTAACTAGGTACTTCCCATAATAAATTCATAAACACTAATAGACAACAAGACTGCAGTGATACACCATGCAATAACACGGGGGAAAAAATCAATAAAAGAAATGCAACTTCACAGGGAATAACTAACATTTGACTGTAAATCTAAGTAAGAATCATAGAAGAATTTTTAAAATGAAAAGAAAAAACCCAGCAAAACTCTCCACACCCATTAATCTATGGGACAAAAACTTGCATATCCTACAAAATTCGTGCTTAAATAAGTGCCAATTCTTTCTAAAAATAACTCCAGAGTGAGCAGCAATGTGAAGGGGAGTAAGACATGTGCTTTACTGCAACTGTACCTTGATCCTTTTCCTTAACATGTGATTCTGCGAATAAGAAAAAAAAGTGTCTAAACCTGTTCTTAATTTCACCTGCACCTCAAGTGGCACTCAGTCAGTCTCAAAAGGAAATGTCACACTGATCCACACAAGTGCAGCTACACTTACACTGTTGATGGTTCCCTGACTCCTCGTTTTGATTTCATCATCATTAAACTGGAGGGCACGTCGAGTGGCACGTTTGGCAGGCAAGTTGGCAATGAGCTGCTGGATAGGATCATTCTCTGCAAGAGAAGAATGCAATACAGTCAATAACATGGGCTACAAAATGAGCCAGTCAATTTAATGACACTTTCATAACCTCACATGGAATTATGATTCAGAGAAGTAACATATGCTGAACTTACTCTCGTTGGACTTGAGCTTTCTTTTGAACTTTATGGGGCTTCCTGGTATGTTCCGCTTCATGCCCCTTCTTCCCTGATGTCTCCTCCTTCTACTCCCAAATGGTCTCCACTTCTTCTTCTTCATGGGACTGTTCATCCAGGTGTAGTCTCCCCCACACTCCAGCATGTGACGATGCAGCTCCCCAGTGGAATTGCAACTACGTCCACACTTTGAGCATTTCCCATCCCCGGCCTCCAGGGGCTCCACCTTTCCAATGGCCCCCTGGCTCTCCTTGGAGTAGCAAAACTGCTGGTAGAGGTCCAAGGGAAGGTCTGACCTAATGTCTTCCACCTCCACGTGATGTGCACACCACACGTTGGGGTGCCCAGCAATCTTGTGCTCTTCCAGGTCCCATGGGTCTAGAAAGCTGCTCCCGCACACAGTGCAAATGTATGTGCGAGGCCGGATCCACTCCCCACTCAGTTCCGGCTCTGAGGGTACTTCCTCCTCGCTTGAAGGCACGGGGGAGGGTGACCCTGTGGAAGGCAGCTCATTCTTCTTCAGGTACAGGCCTTGTGGGAGTCTCGATTCCCATTCCAGTTGCTCTGTGGTGCCATTTTGCAGCTCCAGAGCAGCTAACTTGTCCATGTTGTGCTGCATTGCCACCTATGCAAGCACGTATTGTAAATCATATCATGAAAGATGATGAGTTAAAATTCTTTACAAGTAAAAAAATTACTGCAGTTGCCTTTGCAACATTTTAATCATGGCACATGGATTAATTCCATCCTGGCTGTGGACAACACAACCCTCACATAAATCAATGGCACGGTTAACAACAATTCAATCCGTACAGTTAGTGCCCTCGATGTTTGTGCTATGAGCATTTTAAAATCAACAACTATGGTGTAACATTGTGTTTCTCCTTGACCTCACTTAATCATCAATGTGCCCAATCAGCTACGTTTATCAAAACTGCAGCCACAAACTTTTCACAATCAAAATGCTTACTAGGTAATCAACGCCAAACAAATCCAACAAAATGTACACTGGAAGTGATACATATTATCTACTCTTGCAGTCTTCACAATAACTTAGGATAGCTCAGAACTTACTTACTTACAATAGACTTACAATAACTTAGAAAAGCCAATGTCTGCTATGGAAGGCAGCAGTTTCAGGTATTATGGCTATGAATTACCAAAGTTAGGCTACTTGTTTTGTGCTGACAAAAACAATGGCATAAAATAATCCTAACGCTTTTTGTCAATTACAAACTACTCACTCACAGTCAGTGTGATTACTAAAAATTGCAAATATGATGCAGTCGTGATTTCCACCTTTCTGTAAGGTCTATTAACAACTCCGATGTGACTGCCATCGAAACTCACATGCAATAAAGGCAATTGAAATAATATGTACCTGTGTGGTGATGTCAAGCTGGGACATCTCACTGATCAGATTCCCGTGGGTCTCAAACCTCAAGCAGCTGCTGGGAAAATTGTACTTGGTCCATGAGAACCTCTTTGGGTGTTCAACCTTGACTCCTCGTTTGGAAGCCTTGCTGCTAGACTGGCTTGCCACCCTCTTCCCGTCCAGGTGGTTCTCCAGGTTGTCCAACACATTGAGCATGACCTGGTCGTAGAACTGAGTCTCTGGGTCAGGAGGAGTCTGAGGCCTCTTCTCCTCTGGCGGCTTGGAGGGAGGAGGTTTGGGAGCAGGCAGTTTGGAGGTAGATGGCTTGGAGGCAGGGGATTTGCAGGGAGGAATTTTGGAGGCTGAAGGTTTAGGGGCAGGAGATTTGGAGGCAGGTGGTTTGGCAGTAGGGGGCTTGGAGGGAGGGGGCTTGGGGCTAGGAGGCTTCAGCAATGGAGCATCAGCAGGGGGTGGCGCAGAGGGAGTAGGGGCAGCTGAAGCAGCAGCCATGGCAACAGTATCTAGTTTGTTGTGGCTCGGGTGCTTTCCTTTCCGACCTGTCCCATGGGCCAGCCTGTAGTGACGACACATGCTGACATAGCTGGTAAACTGCTTGCTGCACACTGAGCATGAATAGCCCAACTCAGCCTCAACAGTAGGGGTGCTAGGAGCATTTCTGACACTGGCCGTGGCAGAGGCTTCAGCCACTTCAGTCTTGTCTTCTACCTGTGAAGTGAAAGACATGTTTGTGATGTTACTCTAGCAAACACTGCTAAATTGATGAGACACTCATGAAGTGATTTTTAAAATACCTGAGGTGTAGATGGGGGTGAAATTTGAGCTTTGGTCTCCTCCACTGGCTCCTCCAGCTGTGGCGGTGGCTGTGGCTCAGGAGGAGGTTCGGGCAGTTCACACATGTGATGGCAGTCTCTGTGAGCCACGAAGAGGTGCTGCCTCAGCTCCTCAAGAGTCACCCACCCCTCCCGACAATAGGAGCATGGATGAAAGGCAGCACTCTCGTGCAAGCGTTCGTGCCTCTTCCGGATTGCAAATGACAGGAATGACTTGTCGCAAAAAAGGCAGAAGAACAGCCGAGCACCACCGTGCATCACCTGATGACGAGCCAGGATCTGGCGAGGGACGAAGTGAGTACCACACCGGTCACACACGCACCCAGCTTGTGCTGCATCCAGTGCAATAAGATGTGAGCGCAGTTCATCCTTCATATGAAAGGGCATTCGGCAGTTGTAACAGTAATACAAATAGGGAAACAGGATTGACTCGGAGGAGGAGGATGACCCTCGGCTGGCTTGCAGTTGTTTCAGGTCGCCTCCTGTCCCAATCTCCTGTGCCTTGAAACCAGGTGACTCCGTTTGACTGTTGATGAGTCGATCACTGATTACGATGCCACTGTTGGCGATGTCCCGCTCAGTGAGGTACTTGTAGTTGATGTGCACCTTAGAGGTAAAGGTTGGAAAAGTTTCAAATGTTGCTGTGTCAGCCAGACTACTGGTTGTTCTTAAATAAAGTACGTTCATTCAACATACAACTTATGTGATATATATATACCACTTTATTGTGCCCCACTTGGCACGATCATTGTAGGCCATAAAGTTCCCAAAATTATCAATTTTATGCCATCCAAGTGTAATTTCATGGTGAATTAAGTGAACTTGAATGAGGGGATGTGGGTTACTACATAATCTATATTTACTAACAATTAGTATTTAAATGTTCTCTGTGCCCTCATGTGCAACCTTACTATCTATGAATACAAGTCTTCCTTCTATGTACTCAAAGAACTGATACTTAGATAAACTTCAACAACTTATACAGGCCTATTTCATATCAGCATCAGGTTTAGCGGTTGTGAGTGACTACTTCATGACCCTTGCTTTACACTAATCTGAGTACCCATTCACCTATTTCTAGGGAGAGCAAAATAAGTACTCAAAGTCCTGCTCTGCGAACATTTACTCCTGTCAATTTATTGGTTCTAGCATTAGCATTATAGATGCTGGAGTGATGTGCAAAGGTTTGCCTTCTCCATTGCATTCCTACAGTCAGTTTCACACTCATGAAGTGAATTCAAATAAATGACTTGAAATGAAGTACACGGCCTTTTTTTTTAAATTAAACTACAATTATTAAGGATTCAATTACTACCTCTTATGGCAATAGTAAATGTCTGTACAGTTCCAACTCTGCCAGTTGAGAATTAATTATGCTAAGGAATTCATTATTTCCTTGCTCATAAGAGATAGTAAATTATTTACTCCTTTAAATATTGGAATCAAGCTCATATTCCCATTGAAAACACTCCTCATGCACTTACCTTGAGGTAATGACGCTTCAGGCTGAATGACCGCTGATACACCACTTTGCACACATCACATATAAACTGTTTCTGGCCATTTCGCTCCTCCGTGTGGCACTCCAGAAGACGGAACTGGTAAAAAACACGCCCATTCTCAGATATGTGTACATTGTGATCAGTCCTGTCTAAATCCTCTTTGTTGGACGCCTGCTTGTCTGCCTTGCTCTTGTCCACCTTGTTCGACTTGTCTGCCTTGCTGGACACTGCTTTGTCCACTTCTCTGGTTGGAGCCATTGTCACAACACTGATAGCCTCTCGAGCAGCAGCCTCAGTTACAACACTATCACCAATCTCACTTGAGGGTTCCACCTCCTCAATTGGTTCCTCCTTCACAACCACCGTCCTCCTCAACCTTCGCACCACCTTCGTGCCCTTCCGCTTCTTTTTCACCCTACGTTGCACCACTTCTTCCTCCCTCTGATGCACTTCCTCCCTGCCCCCTTGCAGTGCATCGTTTTCCCTCTCTGCAACTGCTTCATTTTCTCTCTGCGGCTCCACTTCCCTGTCCCTCCGTGTCAAGCACTCACTATCACTCGCGGGAGCCACCTCATTGTCCCTTTCTGGTGTGACCTCACCAACCCTCTGTGGTAGCATCTCACTGATCTTCCTTGGTACCACCTCTTTGTCCCTCTTTGCCCCTGCCTCACTGCCTCTCCATGGAATTTCATTGCTGTTCTGGTGGTTGTTGTTCCCAACATCCTCATTGCACACTAGCGTTGCCTTCTTTCCAGGAGAGTGGCCTTTGGTCTTACTAACACTCACACTCAGGTCTAGTGGTTCCTCAAATGGAAGGGCATTGACCACACTGGTGAGGGCCTCCAGGCTGTCATCTCGACGTGGGCAACATCGAAGGTCAAGTGCTGCATTGGCAGGGGGTTCTTCCAAGCCACTGACAACCTCCATTTGGTCCACCTTTGTGGTGAGGTCACGGCAGCAAGGGTTGAGCTGTCGCCTCACAGGCAGGCCCGCATTCTGCATGTTTCCCAGCACAGTCATTGCATCTAGAAAAGTAAGGTCAAGTACTAATTAGGAATTGAAGTATGAAAACAAGTGCACTAAACACAGCATTGGTTATGTAGTAATTTACCATTAGCTTGAATAACAACTCATGACATGAAAAGTATTACAATTTAGGAATTATCCATGGATATGAAACTGACGATCTCGTGTCCTCAAAACTTGCAAATGTATCATAGCATTATCAACTACTGTTGTTGTTGTTGTTGTTGTTGTTGTTGTTGTTGTTATATGGCCTCTTAGGGGATATGCTTTTATATGCCCAATTTATTGAAATTCAGATGGATTGTAATTGTGAAGGAAACATGGCAATAACTACACAAACGCGGACAGAACCCATCAAAACAACTTCCACATAAGAAAGTGTCCTCCACCTGATCCGAGGAACGAACAGAGGCCCTCAGAAGTGGAAGGCTATGACTCTAACCACTACAGGATTGTGCTGGCCTGATTTTCAGCTTATGTGCTCATGGTCTCTTTTGTTCAATGATAGAAGTTAAAAGCTGCCAAGGAATGCTGCTCCTAGTAAAGTACAGTACTAATTATATCATGCTGTAGCTTTACAAAAGTATTAACATGGGACACAAAAATCAATACGGAGTCATGTTGTACGGCTCAATGAACTTCAAGTTTGTAGAATTCGAGCTTATACATCCAACTCTTAGGTGTTGCAATGCAAAATTTCAAACCGCAATTAATGAATTTTTGCAAAAGGAAAAGCAATGTCATATTTGTTTTTAAAACCGAGATTGTCAAGAAATACTGTCTGGAATGGGAATGTTATGGCATGATTATGTGCAACATTAACTGAACTTCCTTGGAGGTTTTGTAGCATTTGCACAAAAGTAGTCCTTGACAACATGCTTCTTGTTGTCAATAACTACTTTTGTACAGATGATTATGTACAGCATTAACTACACTCCCTTGGGAGAATTTGCAGCATTTCCACAAAAGTAGTTCTTGATACCAAGAAGCATGTTGTCAAGAACTACTTTTGTACAAATGCTGCAAAACCTCCTTAGGAATGTAGTTAATGTCACACATAACCATGCCCAATGCATAATGTACTCATCAGCAGAATTTTCCCTCAAAAACTGCAAGCTTTTCCATCAGAACTTGCTGCAAACATTGCCACAACTACACAATGAATGTTCTTGCAATCCTCTACAACCTGTAACTCCCATATTGATCCGCAATACAACAAACGCACCCTGTACCATCTCTCCTAAAAACCACGTCCTATATTCCCCACCATTCCCTCACACACCAAGCGGAATACAATTCTCCTCCCAGCTTTGGAAATTATACTANTACACAAAAAAAAAAATGTAAGGGGGCGGCATGCTCCGGTTTGAGGTCACGCTCCCATTCTTCCCTGTCGCAACTACCATGGTCCTAACTCCTGATGAACCTTCCAAACAGTGGTCTACCTCCCGAAGACACAACCCCTCCGAAATACTCTCCCAGTCTTCCTACTCTCTCTCTGTGTAGCTCTCCTCCAGTTCTCTCTCTCCACCAAAATCCACCCACCCAACCTCCCCTCCATTCCTCCCACCCTCCCCTCTCCATGCCTCCCAACCCCCCCAAACCCCCACTTGCCTCACCACCACCCACTTTCGACCGAAAAATCCCCCCCGAGCTTTTATCTTGGGAGGCCCCCCCTTCTTTCACAGGTCCAAAAAAGTACCAAAAAAAAAAAAAAAAGGTGAGCAGTACAAGACTTGTCATAAAAATTGCTGGTTATGCCAAGGTCATAATGTCGAAGGGATTTCCGGCGGTTCCGTCGGTTTTCCTGGAAGAGGGTCTGGCCTTGAGGTATATGATGAGCCTCGATTTTTAGGCAGCAGGACCCAGGTAGAGCCGGATATGTTGGCGGACACAATGAGTGTAAAACTCCGTACACACGGAAGGGGTTGTCAAACTTGGCATGGGCGGCGCAATGTTGCCGCTAACACGCACGTCTGAATGCTGCCGGATGACTTACACAGGAGTGAGAACATGAAAAATCAATTAATAGTTCCTGAACTGGGGGATGCTCCAGAAAATTAAACGAACATAAAGTGCGCACATACTGTATACTGTTTGTAAGGCGATAACCCGTCAAAATATAGCAGTTTTATCTGAACACTTGCAACATGTCGAATGGACCAGAAAATTAGTCATTGAACCAACTCTAAAACTAGCCAATATGACCACAAAAAAACAGGCACATTATCTATGTTCCAAAGGCGGATATCTCTCCGTTTATTAAACCGTGTAACGATACTTACCAGGGCTAAGATTGGCACCATTAATCAAACCATCCCCAATTGTAAATGAATCCTACTCGCCTCCTTGTTTATCCTTGAAGTACCAGGGTTTCTGGCACACTTCCACTGACATTGACTTCCACATTAGCAATCCCCCCCTCTTTAGATCGATGTTAGGAACCAGGTTTTCGATCTATTTCAAACTGGGCAGTAGTCGAAACTTATTGTTGCAACGGCGTGGGAGGAATCCGGGTCTGCCGTGTGGGTTTTCGGACCCTCCCAACCGATGCCAAATCATCGCTCCGAAATATCCTCCAGCAAATTTATTACTGGTGACGTGTGCTGGAGATCTGGCAACGTGGCGCGTGCCCATGCCTGCCAATTGCTCCTACTCCGGACACACACAAAAAATGGTCTTTCAAACGAAATTTCCCCCTCTCCTTCTCTATTCTTCCATTGTTTCCTCTGAGGGATCCCTGTTTCTCTACCAGGCTTCCAAATGTACGCGATATCCAGGAATCACGACTCCTTTTCCAGAAAATGGCTGAACCTGCCAAACCTGATGGGATGATATCTGGACGTGACTCAAGTATGACACCCGCAGAAAACACGGTGGCTTATCGCACGGTTTCTCACGTGATGACATCATGTGCTTAGGTCCTCTCAAGGGGACCATCGAATTGTTTCGGGAGAGGGCCATTCTCTGATTTCATCGCACATACCGAACTGGATCAGATGCTATACGGTCAACTTTGGGCCGCATATTTCCAAAATTGAAACGAATCGGACCGGAACTTTAATGATTGAATACAATGCGGTATAACAACAAAGTTGCATTTTGTACACAAAAAAATACACCTAATTACAAGTTTTATAGCCAGTTTTTAACTGACGAGTTTTAAAATATGTGCTTCCTGGCCTCTATTATCATGTTAACATCATTACGCTCAACTAACTAGTCTCAAAGTGCGATTAACGACATTTTATATAACGCGAACAATTTTTAAATTCCGAAGTGGCGCAAACACTGCAGTGCTTAAAACTTCGTGATAAATCGTAGCTTAGCCCGAATAAAAATGAACATCCCAAACCATCAATGATTGCTGGAATCGATTACGAACTATTCCTACATAGCCTTTTGACATCATTTGCAGCATCATGCTATTTATTAAAATGCACAGTATATCCTCGTGACCGTGCTTTTCCTCATGCGCCCCCCCAAGACCGCCATTTCCTCCAGCCTGTCTCCACCTTTACATCACGATTCTCCTATTGCTCAAAAACCTCTGCATTGCACAAGTATTTTGCGAGTCCTACAATGCTCCCCACACCGAGAGCAATGGGCGTTATAAACTTTGCTGCGGTTTCATGCGGAATTGCGTACTCGTAATGAATCGCTACGTAAATCAATCAAAATGTTCACAGGCTACCAGTATTTCTGGCTGGTATACGTGCACTCTGCCAGATTATAAGTAGCATGTACTCGCAGATAACTTGGACAAGTATATCACGTGTATTCTTCTTCACCTTCACGAGGCTGAGATAAATGAATATTTTCCGGAGATAAATACGCGCCTGTCGCATAATTATTCAAAAGTAAACATCTGCAGCACACAAACACTGCTTATCATTGAAGTTCTGGCCGGTTCTGGCTCTACAGAAACAATGCAAGCAAGATTGGACATACACTGTACTGTATCAAAAATGCCTTCACAGATTTTTGCAATTAATGCAGCGGAATCTGGTATGAGGTATACGGCAGCTTACTGTATGTAATTATATGAGAAAATGTGTGGCACACGTATATTTATACTTTTGGTGAAGGTTCAGGTATGCCATTTTTCCACTATTCAAGCATATTTACAGATACCTCATCATGTCGCGTCAACATGCAGAAATCTTCATAATCCGAGAAGACTATACGTGTAGCATCCGGGAGTGTTTAAAAACTAACTTCACGCGTCTATCTCTTGCTCCAAGACGTCATTGCACTGTCAGGAGGGAAAAACTGAGAAGCCTTCCCACAAAAGCATGTTGAAAATTACGGCAGATCATTAATTTTGCACAAGCTTGAAAAAGGGACATGGGTGGGGCGAATCCGTGAACGGCTTATTTTACATCCCGTCGAGTTTACAGACGATATACTCTTAACACCAGTTTTTTTTTTTTTTTACTTGTCATGAATTGTTTGGTTCATAATTGCCAACACTTAATTACAACGACAAACCTGGCGTTGATACTATACCTTCGACAGTGCAGAAGGTGTTTTCATAAAAAATCAGGATATAATACAAGTAGAGGGCACCTCTACACTATACATAAGCGATTCAGGATAAGGTAACACGTGTGCCCCGCGCATAACCTTCACACCTCACAGTAAATATATTCATAATGCCCAAATTCTCACGATAACATTCCGCCTTCAATGCAGCTTCTGAATGCAGATACAGTATTAGACGAGAGATCCTTCTAACTTAGACCTTGTACTGTAACATACACGTGCTGTTTTCCAAGCCCTCAGTTCAAGCAAGATATAGCTCATCAAACCCGTTGAATGTTGCCTCTCTATAAACTGATTTCTAGGACACTCATTATTTGCCTACCCCGACTGAATTGCGGACCTATGCAATGCACTACCCTTCTTAAATCGCCATAGTACACGTGTCTCCTGGAATAACGTCCATCTCCATGCAACCACTAGTATTCCCACGATACAATTTTTAAAAAATCCTCCACTTTAAAACCACCACTCTAAAAATTTAAAAAAAACTTCGACACCACCCTGCCAACAATCTCCGGAAACATTTTGCGTGCAACCCCCTTCCCAAATTTAGCTCCCATTTTAATCCGTCCCAAACCCCCTGCATGCCATTTCCATCCGGGAAAACGCAACCTTGGTAGGGTCCAACCCCTCCATCGCCTTCATCCTGACACTATCTGCAACCCATGTTCCTCTCTTGCTCACCAGTAAGCCTATATGGTCAGGGGCACAATTTGATTCCTTCTTCCCACGCCCAGTGAATCGAGGCCAAACCGACACAAAATGGTGGCCCTCCGAATGTGTACCCGGATGTGACGCGTCCGGATTATGCTTTTACTTATAGTTATGGTGTACCAGACATTATGGACGAAACGTAAAGTGCTGAAGTCAGAGAGAGAGTTTGAGGGCGAGGGGGTTTTGAGAGAGGATGGAAAAGGAGGGTGGGGTTTGAGAGTGAGGGAGAGAGAGAGAGAGAGAGAGAGAGAGAGAGAGAGAGAGAGAGAGAGAGAGAGAGGAGGAATGGGGTCATTCCCCCCGGGCTGGTTTCCCGTTTGTGCCCACTAGCGAATGCAACTTGCTGATCCAACCGAAACGTATCCTTCAGCTTGCATTTTTCTTTTTCTAGTAACAAAACCCATGACTCCAGGTGCGACGGGTTGGGCTCCTGGGTATAGAGGAGGGGAAGTATATACGTGGCACCCCCCCGTGAAGTGGTTGGGGACTTCCTTTCAGGAAATATCAGATGAGCTTGTTCGTGTTTCGTCTCCATTATGTAGCGAGCATGGTGCGTGGATTATGAGGCAGGATTTTGGACGAAGGAAAAAAAAAAAAAATCATTGGAATCTGGCATATGTGACGGACTTCATGTGTGGAGCAACGCCCTGCCACATTATATGCATATCAAAAATGCCTTGTTGGCATTGCTGTACTATCTAGAATGGGATGCAGGCAACTGGTTGCTTCTATTTAAACTGGTTACTGGCGTAAACAACCCAAAACTAAATGCAGCACGGTACAATGTCCTACAATGAACTCGCACAAATTGTTTCTCGGCAATATGGCTGGGACTGGCAAGGTTGTACTTTGTAACGGCATATTAGTGGGCCAAAAGTACAGCTCCAGAAACCGAATGGTCCTACATCTTATCTGGTGGCCTCGGTGATACCCTGGCAATAACCCCCGCTCATTTCTGTGATAGAATCCAGACTCGGAAGGTTTTCACCAAGATAGCAAAACCCCTCGTGCTTTATTTATAAGATCCATATTCACAAAGACCATTATTCCCCCCAAGCTACTCGAGCGTTCTTACGGTTTTGCATGAATTATCTCCCCCCAAGTACTTTTCCAGATGGCAAGCTCAAAGGGAAGATTTGATTAAGATATTGATTGTTACAGGTTGTCGTGAGGTGTTTATCTCCTCTACGGATTATTCAACAAAATATGCTTCAAAATCACCTCACTTCTTTCTTCGACGGTTGCTTCTTTATTCGTACCGATTCCATTCCGATTGCTCGTATTGTTCATAAAAATCTGAATACTTATTATTTCGGTCGCTCCATTTCAGACTTTACAATCGATTAAATATTTTCATTCAAAACAGGTCCAGCGAGTAAAATTGACACGAGCTCATCTGTGGAGATATTATTGAAGTCTGCAATATCACTGCCATTGCTATTAGGCGTGAAATTCACTAATGCATGAAACAGAGAATCTACCCGCACCCATGTGTTATCAACAACTGATTTTCAAAAGGCCTAGTGCATATGATTCATCGCTCAGCAATGGAACTTCTGCATGCTTCTGACTCAAATAACCTAAATATGACACAGCCTGGACAACCAAAGGAGGAAAAACACTTACTGCCATCACAAAACATTTTCAAAACAATTCAGTCAGCTCATGACAAATCAAAACAGTTCAAATTTCTTAGCACGTAAACCACCAAATCTACTTGGTGGCTTCTAAGGACAACAGGATTAATACTAATCTTGTACTGTACAGTCACACACAAACAGAGCATACGCCATGCGCCCCAAGTTTCAACTTCCGAAGTTTGTCTCTGTCATGTAGCAGCAGCAGCTTTAAAACAAGTCCATGTAATCTATCAAACCCGTTTTTTCTCTCTTACTCTTCTAAATGCCAGCTCAACATTTTGGTGGCACAAATCGTACATTCATATTCCGGATGCCAGCCTTGAATCATATGGAAAAGGCATTCCGCGAGCTCCACTTTGGCAACAGTTGTTATCTTCGAGGGAAATCGATACCCGCGCTTGCAACTGTCCCCACCTTTTCCCTAAATGAAGGGCCCAGGAAAACAAACTGGCATCTGCCGATACTCCACAGAATCAAAATCGTACCGGTACTCCATCCGGCCATTTTGAATTCGTCCAAGGTGGACACGCGTCCCACTTATCAATCGTTCCGTGACTCCTGAGGTTCTCAAGCACCGATAAATCGATACACAGAAGAGGTTCGGCGGGCACAGGTCTGATTCCCACCCAGAACTACCAAACGTGGAATATATCCGGCTATTAATCAGCAGCCATGACTAATTAAAGTAGCGTCACAGTCACGGCTACACTACCGATCAAACATGGTAAGTCATTCCCCGCTTGTTTTGTGCAATGAAGTGTTCTGACTGCATATTTCCAAAGCAATTTCCGACGCGTCGTTCTCCAGCAGTCTAGACTGCCGGTGGCTTTTATTTTATTTTACCTTTTTTTGGCGGGAGAGGCCGCGTTATCTCTTGCACAAGCCCTTTGCCTTGGCAGGCAGGAAACTAGTAGAACAATAAAAAGGCAAAACCTGTTTGCCCTCGCAATTGAGGCTAGTGGGATGTCAACAAATGCTACAGAAAAGACCTCACCGAGAGCCAAGTCTCCAGGAGCAAAATGCACACAATCGAAACTTGATAACTTCTCCAGTCGTAAAGAAAACGTCAGTTGGTATTCTAGGCTTTATGGCCATTCCACCCACGTTTCCTACCATTTTAAATCATATCTTCGATTCACGAATCTTTACAGCCGACATAATGAATTTGAAGTCAAACGAGAATTACATTTATGATAACTACATTATAAATGATATCAACGTAACAGTACATCAATATGTCTAGGGTGCAAATGCATGGCATTTAAAAAACCCATTAACCGCCTTAAACGTTTACTCAAGAAATCAACCCTTCTACACTGGCTTACTATACATGCTACATTTGGATTAATATTTCAACATCCCCCGCATTTACTACACTGCAACAACAATAGTGTTAAAAACTGGTCTTCAAAGGCATGCATAGACAAAAAGCGATGAGACAACTCTGCGATAGTCGTACACCGATTTATGATTTATGACAACAATTCGGATACAAGCAAATGGTCACACCGGATTTATGGAGTTATTTCCTCCTCGCCTAAATAATTCACATGCTGCACACGGATACTGAATCAGATACGTAAACAATTGCGCAAATAGACAAACTAGTCCGAACCAGTCATGCAAATTACACCTGAGGGAAAAAAATAATCTGCTTCCTGAAGCGCACTTCCACAGTTAGTAGATTTTGACATGATCCGCGCCATCAACATTCATCGACGGATTGAGAACAGCATGGCGTTTATTGCCATGTTAACACCGACGTCCCTTCCCCCCTGATGTATATATATATCGTCAATCCCCCCCTACACACCACCCTATCCATGCAGCCAGAGGAAGATTCGGACTGGAGGCGTTTGGTCATATTGATCCATTACGTGCAATCGGAGTCTTGCAGCCAGCAGGGAGGATAAAAGGTCCCCCCTTTCGCAATCGCGGATTATTTCGACATCACTGAATGCTCTCTCTCTCTCACACATACTGTCCTCGAGTGCATGTCATCAACTTGGGTCGTTACTTCAGTCCTAAAGGGTGCGACAAAGGAGGAATTACTTCGGCCTCATGACTATTGCTTCGCTGTGCCCACTCCCAGGCTGCGAGTGCACTTTCGCCTCAGATTTATTTGGTACTGGGTTATTTATGACCATGTCACATCTATGGAGTTCAAGAGAGCGCTAGCGTATCATGATGTTGGAACTATTCAGTTAAACAGTACTAATTCAGTCTCGCTTGCTCGTTTTTCCCACATTAAAGCGCAATGGTTGAAAACTTACGATGATGCCAGATATGTAGTATACGCTATAATTATGGGTCAAATAAATACTGTGCATAAGAACTGAAAGCCCCAGAGCCTGTGCTGGATTCATGCATACAATTGCATGCGCAATACTATCTGCAATTTGGTTTTAGCGTATTCTGGCTCTAAACTACTGGTTTAGGCTGGAAGTACACCAAAATATTGTAAACAATTGGACAGCTATTCGTAAATACAGCCTCTGGAATACAAGCCGATACTATACATTAGCGGATCTACTAGCAGTGACATTTGAAAGTCACACTGTCAAACACAGCACATGTCAAAATTTTAACTCTAACCAAAGTTACTGTTTCCCAGTGCCATTTGAATAGCTCAAATAAGCCTTGTTTCCTTAAATGCAATAACACATTCGTTGGAAATGTGCAGTAGTTAGCGGACATTTGGAATTTTTAGTTCCAGTGGTATTTGGAACGTATTATATTAATACGCGTATAGCAGGTCTAATACCCTTCACAGAGTCAACATTCTATAAGGTGGTCCTTTAAAAAAAACGTTCGATGAGTAATTGCAGTACTACGGAGATTAATCGCTCGTCATAACCACATTCAAAGACAGGCGTTCGCTGGCACATTAGGTACATTTGGTGACACTCCATTCAATAATAACTCAATTACATGCATAAATAAATAATTCATAGCCTATTTAACTGACCCAATATTACGCTATTAGCCACAGGAAAGTGCAACATTAGGTTCTAATTAAATGTCTATGCATCATGCATAACACATCCGGATTTTTGAAGCTTAATCGCTGCACCAAACAGTCATACGTAACAAGGCATGCCTAAAGGTAGCCTGCGCCCTACAGTATTCTCTACGCCTACATTGTCATAATTCTTCCCCTGAATGCCTACAATTTGTAGCATTAACTAGAATATATGCAATTCATCACTCCCGGATTCCCATCCACAGTATCTATACAGTGCCTTCGCAAAAACCTGTACATCATCGCAACGTATTCATCATCTCCTCACATGCCACTTATACAGTAGTACAATAATGCCCAGTCTATGCTGCAGTTACGCATAAATTCCTCCCCTGTGGCCACTTCACAACAGTCGAAACAACAGCTTAGTCACGCTATGCACTAAATAGTACTTGCATTTGAGCAGACACGTGTGCACAGCCCTGATCTGATCTTTGTCCCCCTCCTAGTGCGACACTGGTAATTCCATAAGCGAGTCAGAGTCGGAAAAAGTAGGCCTCCGGTGGGCGGATTATTTTCTCGCATGGATCACAGGCAGCCCAGCACCGTCTCTTTCGCGAAAGAAGCCTCTACTTCCAGATAACCCGCTAAAAATAGTATCTAACTCTGCGAGAGACAAAAAAAGAAAAGAGGAGCAGCTAGAGAAGTTGGAGTCGCGGCGCCTTGAAGCTTCAAGACTCCCCTTGGCTGACTTATTCCCTTTCCTTGCGTTTTCTCCCAGGCCCATTCTTATTCGGCATTACACCTTGCCTCTTCATCGATCAGCACAGATAAAGCCCGCGTTATGAGTTGCGATGGCGCCGTTTACGAGAAGCTACGGTCAAAAGAAAATTGTTATTATCACAATCATGGGAGAACCGATGAATATCATGTTAATGTTAATGTTAAGTAAGGCCACTAACATATTTGAGTCGAGTTACACACTTCCCACTTTTTTGCCCTCTTTGTTGTGATCATACTGCGTATTTTGTTTGTATCAATACGTTATCGTCACTCGAACGATATGTGACCGATAAGGAACGCCCACATCCGGGCATTTACCGAAATACGCCCTGTAAGTCGGGTTACGTAAATATTGTCATCGGCAGCGTTTTAGAGATTAGGTCCAACTGCAGCATCAGCAAACGGCATCGAGATTATTATGAGGCCAGGTTATACACGCCAGGCTTTGGGCATGTGAAGAATTTGAAATGTTAAAATCAGCCGCAAATATCAACATTCTCTCTCGCAAGTGTTACAAAGATGTGTGAATGAAGTGTTGTTAATATTTTTTTTTAATAAGTACAGTATTAACTGAGATCTAACATCAAAATATTCCCTCATGCCCAACAAACTCCATCAACCCAGGAACTTGCATAATTTGCTGAAAAAACCGGCAATCAAAAATGTAACCCGAGTACTTCTGAAACTGCTGAAAACAACTACTGTACAAAATTATAATAACATCTAAGTGACAACTCTAATTTTTGTCATTTTTGACCTGAACACCTAGCAACTATGTATAAAAGACATGACAATCAGTTTGGTATGCTCCAAGTTCACGTATAATGCACGAGACGGCAACACGGACTAAATGAAAACCCGCATTCCCTATATCATTTGTGAAGACAGTACAAACTTCAATTCGCTCTCCTGAAAAATTACACTTTTGAGCGTTGTCACGTTTTTTTCACCACACCCTTCAATGTTCTTTAAAAAAGTTTTAATAGTGAACAAGACGATAAGTACACTATCATCATAAACAACTCGGTCAACACCTAACCACTGGGCGTGCAAAATACTGACCTATCAGATATTCGCACACACACACTGACTCACGATGCCAACTTCACCTCATAATAACTAGCCATGTTCGCATAACAGCTGCATAAAAAACACTCGCAATCCGCGTCACCCCCCGTCAACTCTACACCGTCTGATTTCCTAACTAATGACGAGTGGCGTGTGCTCATACGCTCCAGAAATAAACTCTCAACCCAGTGCAACGGCCCATTCACAATACTCCATCAAAATCTCCTCAAGCTACATTGCGTCCTCGAAAATATCAATCCACCAGCTGAAACATCTCGTCCCAATCACCCGAAAAGAAATCAATACAACTTCCAACAATCACACAAAAAAATGCACTTTCTACACTAACTAACAATCCATTCCTCAATTATTTTTTTCCACACCCATATTTTCTCTCCTGGAAACATGGTAACCACACTCGACCCTAAAGTTGGGCGGGCTTGCCTACTGGCAGGATACGCCATTTCCTTTCTTTTTCAGCCGGGAGAGCACCGGGTTCTCCCCCTGCCAGCCAGCCAACCAACACCCTCTCTCTCCTATTTAGTAGTCCCTCCGAGTTCTCCCCAGCTACCCCCCCCCCACCCCCCAACCAACCACCACACACACCCCTACTCGAAAAGAGCCTCGGGCACCCCTGTAGCCCTTTCAAGGCTGCTTCTCCTTTTATCCTGGGCAGGTCAAAGTCTGGGCTCCGAGAGTAAGGGAGAAAACCCAAGCTCATTTTATCCCTGACTCTCTATTTGCTCGACATATCGCCGCGCTTGGATACGTCTGTCCTCACCAGTTATAGCAGATGACGTTGGCCAAAATGAGTGTAGTCAGACCTAGTTGTACATAACACACACAAAAATATAGGGTCGGTTTCTTCTCCAAACAAACTGGAGCTGGAGGTAAAAATTTGTAAAATACACCTGCAGGTTCAATAAACTATGCATTAATAATTACAAAATATGAAAGGTGAAGATTGCAGTATTGGTGGCCCGACTATGAACTTGTCCGAAAATAACCCGTTTGAAAAAGTTCCAACATCAGATATGGCTGCGCAATCATTCGTTGGCTATTAGCTCAGGTTGATTATTTCGAAGATAGCATCGGGTTCGTCTAATATTTTCAGGTCCCACAATTACCGAAAGGGGGGGACTTCTAGGTAAATTTAGATGTCGAGAAGGCCGAAATTGGTATGGATTTTGGATGATTTTGGGAAAGTAAATGCCCGATATGATTTACCCTCTTGCATGAGCTGTAGTCCGGGATATAGATTAATAGTGTTCTGTGTTCCGGTTGTTGTAAAGTTCTTGGCCATGCATTTCATTTCATGCTACTACAACTTTGCAGGACTGCATTTGAGCTTTTCCCGCATGTAAATCTAACCAAAGTTGAAACCACAATAGTTTCACACCATGATAATAAGCAGCGCATTCAACATTCACCTCAGAGTAGGAAGCAGCTGCTTTAGATGGTTAGTGAAAATTATTACCAACAAAACTATTTTAAAATCATTTAAAAAATTAGTTCCACGATTTAACAGATATTATTCGTCGTTTAATATGTTACCAACAACGAATAACATCCGTTAAATCACGGGTAGACCATCTATCGCTTGATTGTCAAATTCCGCATAATTTACATCCTGCACCATGAAAATAGCAAAATGACATTAATATGGACACAAGTGGCTTAAGTGAGGCTTACTGTATATGCCTGGGGACAAGTCAGAACGGAATTAAATACATTACAGTCCTGCCTGTCACAATTTACAGTATACAGTACATTAAAATTGTAGATTAAATTACATCAATACCCTTCTTTGTGGAGTATGCCGATTCTTCGTGTCTGCGGACGAGCCAAGAGTTCAGCAATAAACTTAGGAATGTTGATAACACAAGACAAAGAAATTAAATAGTTTTCCTTTCACAATAGGCGCGGTTATTAAAATAAGCCACATATAAATTCTCACGAGCATTGAAGTTTTTCCAACAAGCAATCCCACACAGCTCCCATCTTGCCATGACTGCCCACACACAAAATGTTGCCGTAAATACCTTACCGCTTAAATATTAAAATTTCGTAATGTAACAAAATAACTCGCGCACGGCTACACTATTATAGAACTTTTAAAATTGAGTGTTCAGGTATAAAAGGCTGTTACTTGATATGGAACCAATTGAAATAACAGTATCAAATCGGGAAGCAAACAGTATAATCAAGGCCGCCACTAACGCATACGTGTGAGTAAAATCTCGTCGAACGAGACACATCGTGCCTAATCAAGAGCAGCAACTATTTCAAAACAACAATTAAGTTCTGGTCCACCCCAGAACAAGTTTCATTCAAAATGTTGAAGCCACACTGCGCTGTAAAAAGGAGCTCAAGAGTCGAAACGACGGCTCGCAACGTAAAATGTGGCCTACTTACTACTGCAACAATAGACAGGAACTCGCTATTCCGCACATTCTTGCCAAGAAGTAGTGCCTACAAAGTAATATTCAGCCCATATAGTCTTCGTACACGTAAAACTGCGCACACCATTTAGTTTTATCTCATCTTTTGAGAATGATGCACAACATTCCTATACAAGCAAAATATGCAAATACGCATTAAGGCATATAATTGAATATGTACATCCCCGAGTATATTTCCTCATCTTGCATAATTCAATTTATAAAGTGCAACGTGCTTTTTCGAAAATACGCAGTACTACCCTCTGTATCCCACCATCCCCAAGGCACAACCCCGCCAACCCAACACCCACAAACCAGGTCACTCCTCCAATCAGGTCCGACCGGATATCACACCTCGAAAAAGCCCCACACCTACACGAAAACCCTTAAAAAACCAACATCACCCAACTCACCCAATGATTGATCCCAGCACGACTCCACATCCTCCCAAAAACTATAAAATAAGCCCACCGAAAGCACAACCAGTGGGCAACTCTCCTCCTTAAAAAATTTTCTAGGTCACCTGACGTGGCAAGAATCCTCCGCCAGATTTCCAAAAAAGAAAAACAAGAAGTTGACCCACTCCTCACATTTACTGCAACACACTACAATTCAAAAACCCAAACCCTATAAAAATTATCTGAAAAAACATGGCCGTACCAAAAGCTCGTGGAGAATATAAAAAAGGGACAAGATGGCTGCCGAGTGTAAAGCTTCCCTTTAGGAGGCAGATACGGAAGAAGCGCGCATTTGCCATCGAGGTCATGCGTTCCGCCCGCAACGCCTAGGTATTCAAGGTCTACCTGACTTGGCAAATAATCTTCTCTGAAGGAGCCCCCGCTTATCCACTGTCTGACCAGCCCAAAAAAGATGGGGCTAGCTAGTAAATATGGGTTATTCTTAAAGCAGGAGAAAAAAAAGCGGGTTATGCAACGAGGTACGCAATGGGCGCGTGACACTGTATTTACACCGAAATGTTGACGACTTTGGGTGCATTTGCTGTTAATTGGGCAGTACGATGTTGCGGTTAATGCCGATTAAACAAGACACATTGTTAAAATGCGGTCGTACGGTAAGGAAGAACCGCAGATTCCAACAGTTGTAAAAAGAGCATTTAACAAGGAACGGCCGGGCATAAAAATTCCTCGACTTGTACGTATATCAGTATGTGCCAAATATCACACCTATAACTTACAGTTGTTAAAACCGGGAGAGCCTTAAAACAAAGCACATCTATGGGCGAAATAAAGTTATCAGCAGATAGTTTCTCCGTTCCCTTAGGTCTCGCTGTCATTTTTGCTGATTATTATGCGGGCACTTTTATGTAAAATGGGGCAGTTGATAGTTTTATCAAAATAGGGGGAACGCTATCGATCCTTCAAGTTGAACCATGTGAATGTACTGACAAAATGGGGCATTCCACATGACAAACCAGGCTGAGCAGTACACAACACAATGTAAACAGGGCTGTATCAGAAGCTAAATCGGTTAACATTGAATCATCAGCCACTTCAAACGATTTTCTCCAGTAAACTATAAAAACTGTCTCATTCCTATACACCCCACCCTGCATATTCTGCCCAAAAACATGTCACTAAAATAAGAAAGGTATAGTTCAACAAAACTCCTGTCCCTTTCTCTTAAAACGACGTTACACGCTTAGGAAGTAAAAGCTACTGGACTGAAACTGTCAAAGACCTGCATAATACTGCATTACAAAGTCGCCAACTTTCAGCAGGTATAGACCATTATAACAATTTACGCTCCCCCTAGTCTGGACAACGACGGTAACTTACCCATCGTAAAGAATCTGAAATGTTGGCACTAAACAACAAATTACCCCACGGGCAAGTCACTGCAGTTCAGACAGTATAGAGAGCTAAGTCACGTTCCCATTAGATTAAATGTGCCCATTTTTATGTGCACCGTTTATACCAAGCTTTTAACGTAAACTGTGCAAATAGGCTCTTCAATAAGTTCATATCTACGCAATTCTCTACCGGACAACAAAGCCCTCCTTTGTAAAAACCACCCCCCGGAAACAGCATTCTCGTGGCAGCAGCTACCCATGTAGGTTACATTCCCAATACTCACTCATCAAAAACCTCCCCCCTTCCTTAACAATACGCTGTTACTACCACGCCATAGTTGGAAAGGTAGCAAACCTCAAGTCCCCCATGTTATCCGCCGGCTTGAAACCCCCCTGCGTGGAAAAACACACACAAGGCCTCCACCAGCGTGCAGCAAAATGAAGAGGAGGAGGTAGGGTGTGTGTGTGTGTGTGCCAGGCCGATGGGGCGGTGGGGAGGAAACCAGGGCTGGGGCAGGGGAAGGTTGGAAATGTCGGGGGAATCGAGAGAGCCTGGTTGAACTCCAAGGACGAGCAAAAGTTTTGCGCCTGCAAGTATCAGCCTGGGCAACCCTGCAACTGAGGATTGCCCTGCGGCCCACTCTAACTCTCAGGGGCTATTTCAATTCATCCTTATAACAGAGAGTGCTAGCAGAGAGGATCCAACAGCAGCCAACTAGGCGGGTGGAGAGAGAAAAAAAAAATCTAATGGGAGTGGGGGAGCCAGCCATCCCCCCAGATAAGCCCTGACGGTTTGTGGCCTTGGAAGGGATCTTACCAACAGGCGCATTCCGACCAGGCAAACGATGGCTGGGCTCTCTCTCTCTCTCTCCTACACGCTTGCACTCATACGGCCGGGGGGTAATGAATGCTTCTCTAGAAAAACAGATCTTGTACGCACTTACACGCACTTCCTTTCGAAATCGTTAAGTTGTTTAGTCGCATACGGCAGGAATGTGACACCGGAATTCGTACCAAACTCTAGTTACTAATGGTATGCGCTGAAAAAAAAATGCTGAAATTTATTTAGAATACATTACAGCATATTCTTCCCTACGTCCTGGAGTCCTGTTACAAGAGTTCGTATGGATTCTCTGAATCGCTCTGCAGCATAAATTATAGAATTCCAAGGAGTCAAACTGGCTAGCAGGGTTGCAACTCCGGCAAGAGCATTCCTTGCAAATTTTACACTTAGCACTGTGATAACTGTGGCAGCAAAAGTGACAATATCTTTCGTAGAACTTACGATTAGTCGTATCAGTCATAAGCCGCCCTCGACACACATACGCACCCACACTCGCATAAGAATAACTAAACCTGGAACTAAACACGCAGAATAACTCATCCTGACTTTTTCCCCCGGTAATAAATACTCACTACTGAAATACTACCGACTAAAAAAGCAGCTCCTCCGTCCCTATAAATTCAGTTCCTGTCAAGCCCATTGCCTGCACGTATATTTACCAATCCCATGCCAGGTACACTTTCCGAAAGGTATTCCCCGATATGGAAGTTACGGCCTACGCAAAAGCACCATTACATAACTGTGTCTGGTTGATATGCTGCACCCAATGTAACTTCGCACCCCTGACACAATCTCCCCGTATACAGTCGGATTTTCACGTCCGTTATAATACGAATCCCAAAGTGGTTAGGACACACCATCATGTTTCGTCCCGCCGATGTAATCAACACTCGTTATTGCATGTCCGACGCTGCTTGCATTATTTTGCATCCTCTCTTCTGCAGGAAATGTAACGCAACAAACTTTCCGCCATTGAATATTTATACACTTTCTTGCGTTATTCTAAAAATAATTATGTTACTCGATGAATTTTTATATACTAACAACCTTGCAAGTTTAAAACTGACTTTGAGTCCGGTTTCAGGCACACTGGATGTCATCCTGTACAGTACACACATTTTGCGTCGCACAAATTACTGAGTTGCGTCACCTCGCACTTTTAACGTCAATTATGTAACGCGCCGCAGGTAACTGATATCTTAAGAAACACTATTCCCAAATCAGTGGTGATGTGATACCACGAAGGTCGCCTAACTTACCGATGCTGGATTCCAGGAGTAGTCGCCCACGATTCGTGCTAACCCAATTAAACGCCAACTCTTGGTGTGTAACGCGTGTCATTCACCATTTTACATAAAATATTATTCATAACATGTCGTAGTTTTCATATGCGTATTCATAGGGAAAAGGGAAATGAGAAAGCGTATCCAGATTTTCTGGCATGCCAGGCACTGCGCTTGGTCCTTCCAAAATTCAATTCCAAATTAATTTCACCCAACCGTAGCCAATTGCCACGCGAAATTGCGTCCAGACCACAGAAATTGCCAAAATGATTGCAATTTCTGTGGCCTGAACCAAACCCGGAACCAAATCTGCACCTCAGCCTTGCTAAAATGTAAGTTAATGTTTACATGCAAATCAACTGCGGGTGGCCAACCATGGAATCACAATGTTCCCCGCATACTCACCAAAAGGCAGCTACAAGAGCGAGATTCGCAAATGGACAGAGCCAGCTCCCAATGATGGAATACTTGGGAAGCGCGATCCTCGATCAATAAGATTCTCCGGAATGTTCACGGCTGGAGTCACCCCCCCTATAATTCCCAAAATTCCATCCAACTGCCTCCTAAATAAAACTGCAAACTGCATTTTAAACATGATCAACACATTTCCTTCCCTGCAATGTAGTAAGCCGCCACCAATATTTTTACTCCTGGGTGGTATGCTATCCCCGCATAACACTGACAAAAGAAGCGCACAAGTTGCCTATACGCCCAGGATGAAGCAGAAATTACTTCCATCTTCCCCTCTAAATATTCATATACAGACGACAGGCTTGGTCACCACGGTACACACTCCGCAACAATAAACATCAAAACCCGGACAGCATTATCTGTCCGGGACTAATAGGCACATTCTCCACATAGCTCGCATTCCCCACGTAGCGATTGAGTTGTATCCGCCAATCACGCTCATTAAAATCGGATTTAATTTCATCAGTAACATTGGGCATCTTAGGCTTGACATGCACCGTGCCTTACCCATTTCCAGCGGTTTTCAAATTAGTGAATGTACGCTTCAGTGACGTGTGCACGCCCCTCCCGGCGCCATCTCGTCCAGTGTTGCAATTCCGTTGCTCCCGGAGTTCCACGAAAAACTCTGCCACGCACTGCCCAAATCCAACATGAGGACCACCTCATTCAAAAAAAATCCGTCTGGTGGTGATACAATTGGTCCTAGTCTCACTGGGGACATTACTTGGTAAACTCAGCTATTGGGCAACCTTGCTCCAAAGAAATTTGAGATTATCAATAGCGTCGGGGCTATGCTTGTCTCCTCGGGTTGCACACACCGGGCATCGTAACTTATTCTGTGCAAAAACAAGCTGATAATTTGCAACGCCGAAATAATACATGGCCGGGGTACATACAAAGGTCTCCCCTTCAATTCCGGTGATCAATGCTAAAATAATACCCCAACCCTTAAAAAACAGGTTTGCTTCTCTCTCTTTGTCCTGGTTTTTGGCGTACCTTTATATTTGACGAATCTAAAAGGGACGCATATTTTCCAAGTGTCTTTCTCTCTCTCGAAGCCGATGCTCCTTGCGCAAGGTGGGATTTCTGTGCCAGGCAGGATATTCTGTGACGTCACCACCCCTCTATACTCCACCCCCCCCCCCCAGCCCACTGTGGCCTCCTCCCTTGCCTTTGTCCCCATCATGCACAATAAGGGCAATAATTATCCTGCTTTCTAGGAGAGATGGGCCACATGGCTGAGCATGGTGATGATCCATAACTAGCCTTAAGATAATTAGTGTCTTTCTCGCTGAATAGTCAAATACAACCGCTTCCTGTACTCTAGTAATGCATTGCAGTTTGAAAATGAACTGGTCACAAGCTGGTGTTTCAGATGACATGCTCGAATGTCAAACACAACTGGCAATCTGTCCTGTTTTCACAGGCCCAATTACAGTGCAGACTGGCCAGTCACATGCACTGTGATGCATGTATCAACAGTCAATCTACCTTGGACAGAAATATCTCAATCTAAAATTCACTTGATAATATTATCGCAGTCCCTATTTGCCCCACTAGGATTGTCCCTGATGCATGCAACTTTTAGCCGTGTTGATTAAGAGATAGCAATTTAGCTTTTCAATGCAGCCGCTGTGAATCTGGATTAATAATCAGCAATGGTAAACTGTCCTACCTTCTGGCGTAGGCACCACCATCATCCCCTGGAAGCGTTTCTTAAACTTCTGAGAAGGACTTGATTTCTTCTTCCGCATCTTCTTCCCTTTTACTGCAGGACTGGTGGGCACTGGAAGACTCTTTGCAGCTGGAGTGGGTGGAAAAATGTCACTGGGGCCATCTTTTTCATCGGGAAGGACACCGTCTGAATCTTTCGCGGGCACTATTTCACACGGCACTGTTCCTGCACTGCTACCACATGGGTCCAGCACTTTGTGGTTGGCAACAGTAGAAGAAACGTCTTCTGTTACAGGGTTCACAGTGGCAGATGACACATCTTCAGCTGTGTGGTTTGCAACAGCTGAAGACATGCCCTCCGCTTCAGATGGAGTTACGTTGGAAGGCACTGGGATTGGTCTTCCTGAGTCACCTTCTGTTACTGTTGCACAGACTTCCTCTCCACTTGTCACAGTTGCGACCTAAGGAAAGATGCAACTGCAGAATGTGCCATTTGGGAATGCACCAAACTTCTTACCAATTCCTTTGGTGATGTCACTTCCTCCTTACTCTGGGTGCTATTCTCTTTTACTTCACTCGTGTCTGCTTCCACCGCTCTCTCCTCCATTTTGGAGGGACACTTGTCACTCTCTGCACCTGCAATTGCTCATGGTGTGTGAGCACATGCATGCCAAGTTGGAAGGAAAAAGATGCCTTACCGAGTGAGGTGTCTGCAGCAGGGCAGACGTCATCTACCTCTGGAAGTCTGTCACCGTCCATATCTCAACACCAGCACTCATGACACACGGCCATGTTTCCACATTGCACCTACAATGACACAGTTACATATCTATCAGGATAAAGCAAAATGGGACACTCTCCTATCCCTTTTCCCATATCCTTAGGAAGTTTTGAACTAACCAAGCAATCAAGAATTGGACTGAACATTTGACTAATAAGCTGCATTGTAGTATGCATTGCTGTTACTAAATTGTGTCAACCACAACACCACATTAAATGCGCAAAAGATTGACATGTAATATGATATAAAAATGTGGAAAGGTTAAGAATGTTCATTTGGCAACAAACAGCCTGCCATGGGTCTAAATCTATAGTTTCAGCGACTAAATATTGAAGCCAGGTATCCAACTAAAGACGTTTCCATGTGGTATAAAATTTCTCTGGAAATACAGCAGAACAATATGACACTAGTACTCCTACTGTCTGACAAGTTGCCAGTGTTCAGGCACTTGATTCACATTCCCTTACAAACACCTGCGCATCAAATAAACTACAGCTGAATTTGTACGGTAGTTAACAGGCTGTCAGCAACTTCAGAGAAGTTGTAATGCACTAACAGAAGGAAACCGCTTTTACGCATCCGAGATCGCAGTGAAAATTAGGCCATTACCCTGGTAACTTAACCACCTCCTTTTCAATCAATTCAATGCTGTTACCATAGCAATTGCCAACCTTGGGATGCATTCCCTATAACCAATCAGTTCTAGCAATTGTTGAACAGCCGTCATACTGTACTATTTCTTGCAGTATAATTCGTCGTTAATCTGACAACATGATGAATTCGACATTTTCGCTAAAATAGGGCTATGGCTTCTGCCAGCACCATCAAGTGTTGGGTCACATTCTTACAAAATGGCGACCCAATGGGACAAGTGGTGTCAGAGTTAAAACAGAAAATCAAAACACCATCCTATATGTGAGGCGCTTAGAACAAAAGTAGCCCAAGTCCATTTTTGCCACCTTTGAGATAGGACCGCCCTCACGCTCAGAATGATACTCCAAGTTTATGTCCTAAGTTGGACATTAGGCCAATAGCTGGCATAATCTTATTTATGCTCCAAGGAGAATTTCCTACACCATGGAGCATTTCAGGTCAGTTTTCGTAGCTTTATTTTTTTGGACTTGGGCCACTTTTGTTCTAAGCGCCTCATATTATTTGTATAGCGGTTTGCACGTTTCTTCTGGCTCTCCTGTAATGTTACGAAAATGTTGAAAGGTTGTTTTGTCAGGTCAACAACAAATTATCCAGCAACATGTCGGCAGAAACAAACTGCATTTATGCCATTTGAGCCAATTTATCAGCGTATTCAGTTAAAACCGTACCAGCAAATCGGCGTACTGGTCGATGTGCTGTGCTTACATGCAATTCCCACTTATCCGCAAACTCACTTTAAAGCATGGTAACCGCTGTCATAAATTTAGCATTGTTGTCGCAACTTATCATTGTATCTGCCTTAAAAGACTACCGGAGAATTTGTCACTGAGGGCATTGACTGTTTGTACTGCAGTTCATGCCTAATGTTCTAGAACCGTTGTGATTCCAGCCAACTCATCCCCAACAAAAGACTACCATGGACATTGACTGTGTGTCACGCTTCATGTTCTAGAACTGTCCTCATATTCCAGCCAAAGTTCTCTGATAAACACCCCCATGCAAATCCTCCAACCTGGCCATCCCAAATAAAAAGACATGTGTGTTCGATCCCCCATGCACACACCTTACCAGCAGCACTGAACCCAGGGGCCGAACTCCCGGCACTTCCTCGCACCTGTCTCCCCCCAGAACCAGCCCCCCTTCGCATTAATACACACATCCCACACTCTCTCGGGGAGGGGGAGAGAGAGAGAGAGAGAGAGAGAACCCTCTCTCCAGGCTCTCTCGGCCAGTCAGTCTCCCCACCACCACCACCAACCTACTGTTCTTTTTTTCCCCCCCCCGTTCCCCCGCAGCCTGCCTCTCTCTTCCTGCTGCTGCTACCCCCCCGCTTCCCCCGAACGTGTCGGGCTCCGTTCGAGAAATGGCCACCGCTTCCCCCCTTACAGCCTCACTGATGAACACCGCCCTAAAATTCCAGTATCTTAAAAACAGAAAATGAGCGGGATTACCAACGAGCTACTGCAACAAAATGGTGATCTCCCTGGTTGTTCTCTCGAATGATGGCTGGTTCATCCTGAACTTATGGCAAACAAAACGCTCGGCTCGTCTAGTAAGGCTGCCTACAAGCCAGGGGCTTACGGATCAAGGTCACCTTCTGACTGCTCGTTACCAGTATTGCACTGGTAATTGACATGTGCTCTAGGTGAAGGTCAATGAACCTCGATTTGCTCCTCTTCTTTCTTTTTTTTTTCCTGTCCATTTCGAATCATCCTGAGGGACGCTCCCGTGCCCAAATTTTCCTGGCTGGAGACCTGATCATGGCCGGGATGCCATCTAACGGGAAGGGGGACTCCAGCGGGCCGGACTGGGCCGGCCATCTATGCCGGGCCAGCGCAACTCGGACGGTTGTTCCACCTTATTTTGCATTGGGAAACCTTTTTTTGATGATACGTGTGAAAGGGATGACAGGCTGACACTGTGGTGGGTATGAGGCGGACTACCTGGACGGCTGGTAAAGGAGGTAAATTGCGCACGATTGGTACGTGACAGTCTGTCACGGCCTCATTCTTAATATCAGGGAAGAGGTCAGTGGGTTAAGGGAAAGGTGGGCAGCATCAGAACGGATTGGAACAGGGAGAGAGAGAGGATGTGTGAGGGTCAGGTTTGGTGGAGACGGTGTGTTTTTGGTGATGGTTTGTTAATTAGGAAGGTGCAAGTGCGGCGGTGCTATAATGGTTGAAAGTGTTTCTAAGCTGCAGTGTCCCATGTAGACTTGTCAGCAGTGGGTAGTGAGGTGCATTGGCCTACTTGTCAATTTTTTTTGTGGTGTTCAGGGAGCAAGCGTGGCTGAATGAACATAACCTAAATTATAAACAGTGCAGCAGAAATTGACATTCTTACTGCCGCTGCAAGAAGTGTTTGTTTGGCTGTGTGAAGTCGGGGTAACGAATGGTGTGTTCATGCAGTGCGGTGAAGGTTACGCTTGTGATGTGTACTAAAACTGCTGTTTCAGTGTGGTTCAAATAATTTTATGAAGATATTGTATGTGCTAGACTGTGCCGTAAATTAAAAATAGAGTAAAACTTCTATAAGTCGAATCTCCATGGGACCGGGAAAAAACTTCGAGTTATAGAAAATTCGAGTTAGAGAAGTTTCGCTTTTTTAAAGCCCAGAACTCTGTAAGGAAGCCTACTTGTATATCCAGCGACGAAAGGTGTTCAAAACTTAAAAATAACTGTCACTAACACACTTACAATGTTCCTCGTTGTTTTGTTGTAAAGAAATCTCTGTTATGGACATTTACCTATGCTGTTAGATTCAACGATTCAATTGTCACAATCAGTCAAACCCTTCTTTCGGTACGTCTGGTAGACGGAGATCAGGAAAGTGAGCCTTTCTGTACATGTGGCCTACTCTCAACCCTTCGGCTGGGAAATGAGAAAAATTTCAGTACTTGCCAACATGAACTTCGACTTAGGGAGACTGAAAATGCATTGATATCCCATCGTAAGGCCCTGCCTGCACTTCGAGTTATGGAGAACTTCAAGTTATAGAAATTCGAGTTAGGGAAGTTTATTTCCTATTCTTTTACATTGTGACCAACCAAGCTCATAATTTTCTTCGACTTATAGAGAACTTCGACTTAGGGAAGTTCAACTTATGGAAGTTTCACTGTAAATGATGCATGAGTAAAACCAGAAGGTACGTAAGGGCAGCACAGTGGTGCAGTTACGATTTGATAGCCAGAAATCTAGTGGGATCCTATTAGCATTATTTATGAATACATACTGTTGATTGACTAATCATTAGTGAGCTTTGCAGTGGCAGTCAATTTTTTCCGGCTAAGTTACTCTGTTTGGAATTTGATCAGTTTTAAATCAAATTGTTCAGTTTGTGACTTTAATTAGTTTCGTTGGTGTAAAGTAGGCCTAAAATTAGGAAAGTACAATATAATACATGCATGTAATTTTGCTCCACATATGTGTCCACATATACGTATGAGTTTAACTTGCACAAATTAAAGTTTACATGCTGAGACAGCTATTTCCCTCAATATGACTGTGTCACCAAAATGAGTGGGTTGGAGGCATGAATATGGAATTCCCTCAGTTGGAGTCAGTTTATGCATGTCTTGGTGTAAGTGTCTAGCAATGGTAAGTGTGATTCTAATGTTAGTATAATACTGGCGGAAAATCTGGCTGTTTCAGACAGTATACGGCACTTCAGTGATTTACGAACAATTGAAGCTATTTTAATGAGATTTTAACTGTGCAGTTTTCATTGTGCACACCTAGTTCACAATACATATAATACCCACATTGAATGGCATTCCATTGTAATGGAGTAATGTAATTTTTGTAATAAGGATGTGATTTTCTCAGGTAGGCCTCAAAAATTAAACCTTGGTACCTCTCACTGTACTCTACACTTTGACTGTGCATGTTGTGATATGGCTAGATGGGAATGTCAAGCATAGCATAAACAGTGATAATTATATGCTTATCTACAGGATGCTCTGTGTGTCATGCTGGGTGCTTGTGATATGTATAAAAAAAATGGTCACTTGAGAACACCATAATTAGTGGCTTCCACTGCCAATTAAAAACTGGTTTTGTTTCACTTCGTGAACAAGCAGTGATCTACACCAGAACTGTCATAAGCTGCATTTTAGTTGCACATTTATGTTGGAGCGAAGTTTTAGCACTGTTTTGCTTGTTATTGCATACCAACTTGTACAGTTGCATACATATGGGTAAATGCATGTGATCATCACACTCTAAAGCATAATCAATGAAAATTCTTGAAAATTTGAACAAACAGCTCATTGCCTTTCAGAAAATTGAGTTTGCCTTCACCTAAAGGGCATTCACAAAGTGCATTATAGCCTGTACTATTTTTTTTATTTCTGAAGCAGTGCAGATGAGAAGCAAATTTAAGTAAATGGCAAGTTTAAGTGAGCATGTGCTATTTTCATTTACTTATTTATTAATTTATTGAATCTTCATTATATTCATTTTGTTTTCATTTTTGAATAATGTTATTACTTTGTAACATGTGCCCAGAAAGTAATTTGAGAACATGTGTGACAAAATGTTTTTAAAATTGAAAATAAGCCAAATGTTCCTTATTCCACATTATGTGTTTGTCTGGGCAAGCATAATCATGCACAACACTGTGTCGCAATTGTGTAATGTAAAGGAGATACCCAGCAGGCTTTGCTAATGTATACTTTCACTTGAAACTTATTTTTCTTCATTTCAGAGACACTCCAGAGCTGACTTCAACATGCCCACTGCCGCCCACCCTCACCCATCCTAACTTAGGTGAAACCCTCTCCGCTGTTTCCTGCTGTCCACCCAACCTCTTCCCTCAGCCATGAATGGGACTCGCCTGGGTCGAGGCAGCAAGGGCCGCACCTTGGCCCTGTGTGGGGTGGTGGCTCTCCTGGTCCTTCTAGTGTATGTGTTCCGACAGGCCCATGTGCAGCTGGGGGAAGCCAGGTCTTCAGCAGACAAGTGCTTCCAGCAGCAGGAATCTCTCTCGGCACAGTTCCAGGTCATCCTGGAATACAAAACACGCCTGGAGAAGTCCCTGCAAGCGGAGAAGGGGCAGGCAGCCAAGTTGAGGGAAGAACTACAAAAGGAAGTAATGCAGGAGAAAGATGCCAGGGAAAAGGACAAGGCGGAGGCTGCAGCCAAGTTTGAATCCTTACAACAGCAATTCAAAATTTTGCAGGTTAGTAGTCAGCACCAAAACAGCCTATTGTGTTGCATGTATATTTCTGATAACTTCGAAAATCAGTCAGGGTTAACCTTTCTCCAGTGAAGAATAGGGCAGTGTTATATAATAGTATGTTTATGTAGAATGTAGTGCTAACTTCATTGTAGGTGAATTTATAGCGAGCAGATGAGTGGAGGCGGATTGGTGCTGCGGTAACATATGTGCCCCCGGATGTAAGGGTCCCGGGTTCAATGCCAAGCTCGGACATTCCCCCCTTCATCTCGTGCAGAGTTGGGTCATCTCTAGCTTCATTTAGGGTGGGATTCCTTGAGACTAACCACCTGGGGAACTTACAAAATGACCATATGAGACATTGCACTTCAATTGACTTCCCCTCCCACTAAAAACTTCGCTAAAAGGTTCCAGTTGTGTACAAGTTGTACATGAAGTTAATAATAAAGGTTCGTGCTATGCCCCAAGAGGGGTCAAAGCACTACCTGGATTGTTGTTGTTGTTGTTGTTGTTGTTGTTGTTGTTGTTGTTGTTGTAGTGAGCAGATGTTTACCTTTCCCTGAAATTTTCATTGCCCACCCAATACTACAACAGAGCCAGCGTGATGACCTCCAGCAGGATTTTGACCGTCTCAGAGAATCTGAACTGAAGGCAGTGGAAGATAAAAGCCGCTTGGAGTCCCGCCTGGATTCCCTGCAGGAGCAGGAGCATGGCCTGGAGCAGGAGCTTCAGGCTTGCAAAGAGCGCTCCATGCAAGCAGAGTCAGAGAAGGCACAGCAGCTCCAGAGATACTCCCGCCTGCAGCATGACTTCAAGCAGGCTGGAGAAAACAACAAGTTCTTCCTAGAAGAGAACACAAACTTGAAGCAACAAGTAGAGCAACTCCACGTAAGTGCAATGCATTTTTTACGGCATTTATATGTGCTGCCCTACAAGAAGAGGGCTCTCTAATGTGTCACTTCTGTCTTAATGCGTATTGCAGATGGAGCTCCGCCACTGCCAGCAGAGGCCTACTCCTGGTGCTGCTGCTCCAGTGCTGATAGCAGGAAACCTGAAACCCAGCACAGAGGCAGCTCCACAGCAGCAGGCCCCCAGAGAACAGGTAGATCAATCAAGGCTAAAGTCTTCTTCCACCACTACACCAAAGGGGCCCAGTCCCAAGACCAAAAGGTCAGTCCCAAAGGGTGACCATGGAGGGGAAGACTTTGATTATGTCCAGCCTGATGCGAAACTGGCAGATGACATAAACGTTAAGAGTGAGGGTGAGGAGAAGAATAAGCCAGCCGTTGTTGGCCAGAAGAAAGTAGAGGAGGAGAACAGGCCGAGTCAGCAGGATCCTAACAAAGACACTGCTGACCAGGAATTCTTTTAAAATTGCTCTATTTAAGTGCCTTGTATATTGCAATGAACTAGTCATACCATGTGAGTGTCTGGATAATTTAATGCTTTGCCACCCATAACCAGTATGTACATAGACAAGCTTTGTGCACCTGTATAAATGTTGCATGATTGCTTTGTTTCTGGTGCTTAATGTGGAACAGTTGGCAGCAAAAGGTAATCAACAATTTGTTAATGTCGTATAACCAGCAAATACATAAACGTAGGGGCAAGAGGAGCTTTCATGGGTTTTCTCACAGCAATAAAGAGGGAGGTGAGATGCTCCAGATTATTATTATTATTATTATTATTATTATTATTATTATTATTATTATTATTATTATTCACAACAAAGTACTTTATAATACCACGGGACTGTAAATAGTTGCAATTCTTTTTCTGAGGAAAGAATTGGTGCTTACTTTTTGCTGACCCCTGATTAGTAGCAATATGTTGTCCCACCCGAGACTGTAATTACAGGTCCCCTTGATGTGAACATTATTTCTGATCTGCAACAATAAAAGAACCAAGTACTTTTTACTCTATTTTATCCCCTCCAATTACCTGCCTACCAATTGTGTGCTTGTATTGATAGCTGTACAACATGTGTACATAACATATTTTAGAATGTTGTATGTGATGCAATAATGCAGCTAACTCTGCTTCGTAACTTGCAGAAGGAGCTGTACATATGTGAGCATGATGCATGTGGGGGGAAATAAAATGTTTTCCTCCATGTGTTTTGTTGTCAACGTGTTTTTGAGTTGTACTTCTCCCTATTAATTTTTTAAAAAATCCTTTACAGACTATTTTGCATGCATTCTAAAGCATGTTTCTTAGCACATAGGTGTAAAAATCTGTGTACATACAAGAAAAAAGATAATGCGTACAACTAACTCTGGTTTATGTTGCTTACGCGACTGTGGCTCAACTAAAAGAATTGCTACCATAAATTCTAAAATTCATATTGGTATGGTATACTACTTGGATAATCCAATGCTGCCTTTATCAAGTGCTGTAATGCATTGGAAATGTATTTACTGTCTGAAATGGAGCATGCATTTATGTCCAGTACGGAATTTGTGATCTTTTTCTCTGAATAGAGAGTGACTGCACTATAACATGATTTTACTACGACCATTTGTAATTCAGCTGAACTTAGTAACTCATTTTATTGCAAATTGACATGGAACTCAAGGTGACAATAGTATTGCCCATAATGTCATAATGATAGTAATAATCATGCTGAACTCTTGAGTTCCTGCAGTCAAATGTTCTACAGAGAACAAAATAATACAAACAAGAGGGTGTCACTTAATTTGTGATAAATTTCGCCAAATGGTCCTAGGGTACACTCTTTCTATGAATGACGTTCCCAGCTTCTTAAAAACTGTGGATACTGACAAAAATTCCTTTCCTTTGACTTGGGAAAAGAAAAGATAGTGTCATGAAGATGTAGAGGAGACTTCTATACCTATGCTATTAGTGTCAAGTGATGCACAAACAAGTGCTAGACCCTCTGAACAGGTCTTTACAATTTACATGGTTCATTCACATTCAAACACAATCTAATCCCAATAGTGTGTAGATAAACTCGGTAAGAATGTAAGAATGCCCCAATTTTATCTGGCACAATCACTTCTGGTGCAAATAATTGAATCACTTTTTATAAGAAGGGAACAAGTCCAATTTAAGGTTATTGGACTTGTTCCCTTCTTATAAAAAGTGATTCAATTATGGTCATTAGGTATTCCAACAATTCAGCCACAAGCATTATTAGTTTGCTGGACAAGTCCCAAATATCAAGAAGCACAACGTACAGTCCCACAACAGCTACACTGGAGTCTGCCATCATGTGCAAGGGCATATGTCAGGCTTGTGCCAAGCATCCTACTTGTCATTTCACTTCCAGCTAACTAGCAGTTCCTCTACCCATCCATCAGCCCAGAGTCAGGGTCATGCCTTCCAGCACCAGTTAGTAGCACCTGCTCTCCAGGTGGCTCCAGCACAACCTCCACAGTCAGATGTTCTGGATCTACCTCACAAGAAAGACCACCAGGTAATAACTGAGCAAAATCTTAATTTTGTCCATGATCAGGATGGATCGCTGTGTGATGTTTCTCCTCACATTAAGAGTTATTTGTTGAGCCATCTCTGCATTCATTTCTCTCATTATGCCCCCAATTGTCATCTTAATGCGTCCCTATTGTTACAGGAGAGTCGGATGCAGGCAGTGATACCAATTCCAGCAAGACTGAATAAGAAGCACGTAGCATCAATCCTGGCAAAACCACAACAGTATAACGTAGGATATGGTCTCCAGAACCAAGTGGCACAGCTGAACTCCCACGACATGTACCAGTATCATCCCGAAGTGGTGCAGGCACGTGGATGGCAAGCACAGAGGCAGGACGGATGGGAGGCTGACAGACAAAGGCGCCAAGTTGTAGCTCCTTACCAGCAACAACTTGCACGCCCATACAAACAGGGTATTGACTACAACATGGCTGCAGCTGCTAACGGAGGAGCAAATTACTTTGTTCCAGTTGATGCCAATCATAATGGTTTCCACCATGGGTTGAGCCAAAGGTAAGTTTCACAGAAAATAACACAGGTTCCATCCACTGTATCATAATTTGTTTCTGGTAACCAGTCATTAGTTAGTACAGGCCTATTTTGCATAACATTGTTCTGAACATTCCAGAGTGCATAGGCGTGACATAGATGCACCAGTACTGAAGCCTCCACAGCCGCAAATGTGGCATCAAGCAAGGAAGGACTCCCATGAGACTAACCTCTTGCGACATGCAAGACCAGACTATGCCTATGACCAAAAAAAGGAGGAGGAAGAAGAGAACAAGGACAAAGAGGAAGAGATACCTCGAGTGCCCCAAGAAGGAATCCCCCTAGATGGAGATGAAGGTTAGCATCATGTTATAGTTACAGGTTTGACACAAGTCACCGTGTGACTTCCAAACGTAAAATATCCTAAAGAAGTGTTATATCACTTATATGCCCTGAAGCAGTGGTTCAAATAATGATTGCATATAGTCAATACATTGAAAAGTATTATATAAAAATGAATAAAAATTAAAATATGGATGGGGTCCTGAAAGTCCCCACGGTTGCCGTAACTGTCAGGCACGTCACAGTTCCAGGGTTGAGTGTCCATTTCAATTAGCAGTGTTTTAGCACTAACTTCTCTCTCTCAAGACTAAATTTTCAGTCTGAACAAAAGCATTCAATTATCACCAGTGGTTACAAACTTACAATGAATGGGGATAGATTGCTTGGAATCTTTTAGCACTTGATCAAGCATTAAAAACGCAATGCATTTGGCCCTGTTCTAATACCATTGCATTGGTTTAAAAAGATGCATCCCCTCACCCTCAAATATAGTACGTACAATACAAGGTTCTCCCAGTGAACTGTAAGCAGACATGAGGAGGTTCAGGAAATGTTGAAAAATATTAATAACTTATCGTCGCTGTGGAGTCAAAACCACGTAACTCGAATAATACTAATTTTTCAGGATCAGCAAAATAACTACATACAAAAATTACACTTGCATTGAGATTTAATTGCTTCACCTGGCCATATCTTCGCTCCTATTGGGCAAAAAATTACGCCGTTTTGATGGCAGATGCAGCGCAAAATCCCTGATTTTCAGGATCAAAAACCCGAAATTGGCCGATAAGCGAGTTACGCGGTTTTGACTCCACAGCGACGTTATGCTAGAGCATATGGGGGAACAGGCCTGCACTAGAGCTTCCGTTTCAATTTTGAAACCATTTTAAGGTCTCCAGTGAAAGACGCTAGGGAACACGCTAGGGAAACACTAGGATTAGGCTTGTTCCCCTTTGCACCCCAACACACAAACTTAGGCCATCTCAGCATGAGCCAGCTGTACAGCAGTTTATTTCCCAGATGAGGATGACTTGGACCCACTGGAATATGAGATGAAAGGTGGAGAGGACCATGCCAAGGTGGACAATGCCAACAACCCTGTAAGTACAGACGCAGCAGCTGTCCTGTTGCCTCCTCTGCAAAGAACTCATTAATACGGAATTCCAGGTGCAAATATACCCCAAGGTGGGCCACATTCATCCTGGAAATGAGAAGATGGACCCCAACTGACCACTTGAACCAATGTTGTTGCTTCCACTACCATTCCACAAGGCCTACTGTGTAGGGTCAGATTTTCCAGCACGGGTTGAAACTCGTGCCCTCGTCAAGGGAAGCTGAAAGAAGCATTACATGCACCCCCTCCCCCCCACATGTGACTTTTCCCTCTGCATAATTTTTTATTCTTAATTTATATAAGGAAGTAATAAATGCTCGTGACTTATTAAAAACTCGCATCATCAGTTTTCTGCCTTTATTAAAATTCACATGTCCCGTGAAAAAACTTTTTACATGTGACAAATCTCTTCAAAAAAGCCGATACAAGGATATTTTTTTTTGTCAAGTTCGACCCGGATGGTAAGTGACTTTTCCAACTCAAATAAATACTTTATTTCTTCTTTTTTCATCATTCTAGATGTTACTTTGGGGTGCCTTTCAATAAATAACTCTTCTGGTACATAAGGTGTCCAAATTTTCAGCTTGTGATGTCATGCTTTCAAAAAAGGGGTGTGACGTGTTTTCCCGTCGTTGCTGGTCAGTTTTCTACACACAAATTTTTCGCCTCAAAAGTTACATTAGCTCGGTAGTAGTCGAGTGTTCTTCAAATAAGCAACTGATGTTCTGGCAACCATGGGATGGGCAAAGTGTGGTTGTGGAGCCAAAAATCAAGGGTATTCAAAAATGGGAGGCAAAGGAGGAGCCGTCGTAAATCCATTACCATTCTGGTGTGCTCTTTTTGGCGCGTTATTCACAGGCGCACTTTTTAAAATAGGGGGCTGGTGTTAAACATGTTGATAGATGACGCCCAAAAAATTAATCGAAGGGATGTGTGTGGCAGGTGATGGGAAACTTGCAGGGGGGGGCACAGAGCAGCAGGGCAACCCATGCAACATGCAATTACCCAAAATGTCAAAACTAAGATATCCCAAGTCATAAATGTAAACTAAACATCGGGCAGATGGGCTGCCCTGCTTTCCTAACACAATTTTTTCCACTTATTCTCATTACTCTCCAATGAATCAAAAAACTTAACCAAGTGCTGATCTAACCCCCCCGACAAACAAACACATGAATCGTCCTCTCACACACAGTTAACTAATTCCCTTCGAGTACAACCCCGACCCCAAATCCCAAGACATCAAAACCAAACCCACCTGCAAAAACAAAATGAACTGACATGCAAACTTGTTCCCCATTACGTCAAACCCTCCCACACTATTTCAAAACCAATTAGAATCAATCAATTACAACGCAGCTCTCATGGTTTTATGCGATGTTTCATAATCACAATATCACACTGGGAACAAACAACTGGATCGTGGGAGGGCTTCAGGATGGGTTGAATGAGTGGGGAGGCTGAACTTGGGGAGGGGGTATAGAGCATCACCAACAAAATAACTACGTTAACGAAACACACAAAAAATCAAACCTCCGAGACGCAAAGTCTCGTGTTTCTTCATTCTCTCTCTCTTAAGAGCCCTGTAGTTAGCCCATGTTAAGGATGTAGCATAAGTGCAGAAGATCAAAAAACTCCACGCTAAGGTTCTCAACCGGGGAGGGGATCTCGACCACTAAACACGTATGTTGTTTCTCTCCCAAGGAGACTTTTTTTTTTCTTATCATGCTTTCTGGTGGTTTCTTTTCGTATCAACGTATTTTCCTCTTTTTTTTTTGGACGCCATTGAAAAGCTACCGGGGTGGCAGTGCTTCCTGGTGCCAAAAAAAATTAAAAAATTAAAAAATTGAGGTTGAGGAAAAATCAGGGTGTTGGTGGTGATAGAACAGGGATGTTGGGGAAAGGGGTGGTCGGGGTGGGTGAGGGTGGGTGGGTGGGAGTAGGGAAGCAGGAGATGCTGGCCATTAGGCACTGCTCTCAGTGGTGGTGTTCTGCACTGGCTGTGACACTTCTCCCTGTGAAGAAAAACCGGATGTAAAAATCCTCTAGCAAACTAGACCTCCAGGTTAATCATCACTAACTCACAATATTAACGTGCCATGCATTATTGCAGTTATGGAAGGTAACTAGGGATGCAAAATTCTCTGCATCAAAAAATCAAATGACACTTCAGTGTCACGGGAAAATCGAAAAGTTCTGTCCGGTTCTGTTTTATAGCAGTGTTCTAGAAAAATTAATCCAGTCCCACATTACATCTCAGGAAACTTAGTCTCTTACAAGTGTTAAAGCTCTGCATAGTAGCATATCGCAAATTATGCATCTTCGTATTTTAAGCAACATGCTGACATTATTTTGTTAAGTCTGCACCTACTAAGCCAGCTTAAATAATGCTGTTACTTCAAGTACATTATTTTGTACCTTACATGTGCAAATATTTTATCACTCAGGGCAGAATTCAAAGGGGTTGTTTAAATTTAAACATGCTATCATAATAATGTGACACAGGTTGACCAATCTGGCCAGACCTTCCTGGCTGCCCGGAGCTTTTATAGCCGACACCTTGGACACTTGACGGGGAAAACTGTCCAGATTGTCTTTGCCAGCCATGTGCCAAATAGTGCTTGCTACCAGAAGGTCACATTCAATTTGTGTGGGGGTCGTTACTGGTTTGTAGCTAATCCACCAGTCTTCCCACATGTTATTGTGAAGGTTGGGCATTTGTGAGCAGCACCGCCAAGGTGATGATATTGACATACTGAAATGCACTTTGTAGGAGTAGGCGTTTTATGTGGTTTGGACTACCTCTCTGAAGTCTGCCCTGAATTTTTCACTATCATCGTAGAAACTAGTAACACAGCACAAAGTACAACATCGAGTTGGGAAATGAACAAGCCATGCAGTTATAAAAGAATAGGGAAGTGAAGAGGACAATTCAGGATTTAACTGTGCCCGCCACTACTCACATTCTTTGCACCGGCAGTAACAGGAGGTTCAGGCTTGACTTCAGCTGGCTCCGGCTAGAAGTATGAAAAACACAAGAAAGAAGGAAGGGTGGAGAGAATGTGCATGCAAGAAAAAATGCAGGTGTAAAAAAACAAAGCAAACAATGCCATGAAAAGCAGGTGACTATGAAGAGAAATTCTCTCACTCCCTGTGAGGGGCAGACTAACTCACCTTCTCTGCCTTCGGCTCTGCCTGAGTGTCAGACTGAAAAATGAGGGAGAAGGGAAAAAAAGTCTGAATCACAACTACCTACAGTGCTCAATTTTAAAAACAAAAAAAACAGCATGCAACATTGTGTGGCTTTGAAAATATGGGGAAGCATGAGATCCATACCTTCTCCCCACCATCTTCTCCCTCACGAGGCATGCGGGAGCGTCTGCGTGGTGGGCGGCGCCTGTAGCGCTGGCCCCCCTCCTGTCCACCCTCCTGTTCCTCTTCTGGGACATTCTGGAAGTTCCCAAAACAATGTGGTCCATAAGCATTTGCTATTCCATCATGCAAGTATATAAGGATAAATTCACTAACCGGCTCATCCTCCGCGCTGTGCGGGCGCCGTGGGGCTGGACGGCGGTAGTACCTGCGATAGAATCGCCTGGGGGGTCCACCCCTACGTGGGCGCCCATCATCATCCCCAACAACTTCCTTCCCCTCATCTGTCCCATCCCCTTGCCCCTGCAAGTCCCTTCCCTGCGGAGGAGGGCGGCGTCCACCCCCACCGCCACCACCTCCACCCCCGGCCGGTCCCCCCCTATAGAAGCGTGGAGTGTATCTACCCCTTGGCCGGTAGCGCCTAAGCCCGGCAGTGGTCCCTTGCCCCTGCTGCCCTTCTCGCATCATATCACGGGCATCTTCCTCATGTTCCCCGCCGTCTGACATTCCACCCATGTCCTCTTCATCACCACGACGAGTGCGAGGACCTCTCCTCCGCGGGTAATAGCGGCGGTTCCATCCTCGACGGCGGCGGTCAGCAGCATAAGGGGAACCCTTTACAGGGTCCCCATTGGGGCCCGTCACATTGGCTGCTTCATTTCCCTTCTCTCCAACAACCACGTCAAACTCAACAACCTCCCCATCGCCTACGCTGCGGACTGCCTTCTTCGGGTTGTTCTTAATGATGGCCGACTGGTGCACAAACACATCCTCCTTTGTGTCATTCCTACAGTAATATACAGAGGTTACATTAGCATCATATTTCATGGAAGTGACCTGCTGATAAACAAGACTACATTCAGAGATACAAATAGCAACTAGTCCCTGACATTTACATCACACCTCCCAAGTAATTATGAATTTGACATGTGGAGGCAATATGGCAAAGTGGTAACACTTGCAACTACGGATCTGCATAGGTTCTGGTTCAATTGAGTTTGCTTTTCATATTGCCTGCCGAGTTTAATCAGCATCATGGTAATAAATACCCACTCCATTTGCCATAAGTCCACATTAAGGGTAACAATCCCAAAGGAAACATAACTGCACAACATTTCATTATTTAATAGAGCAACTGGAATAATACATTATCTCATACCACTATTTAAAATTACAATGCATGAAGCTCATGAAATGCCTCTGTTGGCACAACCAAACCATGACTTCAACAGTCAAACTTATCTCAACATCACAAAATGTTAAGGGCAGTGCTCGGCATCTTGCCCTGCATGTTAATGCAGAAAATCTCTAGAAGTGAACTTCTATTGAAACAAGGATAAGCTTCATGGAATTAAATAATCGCAATAACCAACAGGTCATAGAATTAACTACAGTATAGTGACTCACAACCACAGTTTTTAGCATGCCAAATTCCCTATATTTTAAGGTGAAATATGTGCAACCAGATGTTCCAACTTGTCAGATGCCTGGAAGTACTTTCCACAACTGCCTCTTGCACAATGATTTGCCCATACAGTACCACAAAACCTCAATTCTCTGCATAAAATTATCTTACCCTACATCTGTACAGGCTGATTCATAATTTAGCATGTGTTGTTGCTAAATTCTTGCATCCCATATCACTTTCGCAACTCTGAACTTCACTTTTCTTCAACTTGAACCAACCATTAGCAGCTTTAGAATTCAAAATGTTCACTGGTAGTAGTAATCAAGTCCCTTTTCAGACTGCATTTTAAATGTGAAACCTAATCCAGCAGTTAATTCCAAAAGTGTAATAAACTACCTGAATAAAATAAAATAAAAAAATGCTCAGCAAGCAATATATATTTATAAAATTAATTATAAACCCTGTTTACTATAACACTTTCCTTGCGGCAGACCCCACGCTGTTATTTCAATTCATTCACAGTATCTAATGTGGTCCTCCCCTCGACCCCCTCCCCTTTCCCCATTCCACTTCCTCTAAAGCTTGGGGTCATAGCCCTCCAGGCATCCACTCACATGCACATGGGAAGAGAGGGGAGGGAAAGAAGGGCAAGGAAACCCACCCCATTTGTCCTCAGTCCCCCTCCTCTTGCCCACCCTAATCTGAGTCTTTCAGCAGGATCTTATTTAAATCTGAACCCCAAATTTACAACCCCCATAATCCTCACCCTTGATGCTCCCTTGCACATGCTCATTTTTTTTTATTACAGCAAGGTTAACTGCCAATGGCACATTTGCCTGATGCAGAAGTCTGGGCGAATGGGCTGCTTTTATTGCATGCCGCTAGTCCTATACTTGGGACTGAGAAACAAATTCTTGACCTACTTGGCTCTGATCTCCTTATCAATCAGCAATGGTGGGGAGGGTCTTCCTAAAAAGTGGCAGTTATTGATTGTTGGAATGGTAGGGAATAAAGCACCCACAGCTACCCTCTTTTTTTTTAAAGCCCCTCTCTCAGCACACCCTGATGCACATGTAATGTAGCCACATTTGAAGTAAAAAAAAGTACCCAACCATGCCAAGCTCCAGTCGGTTTCTTGTGAGGGGCTTGATTTTTACAGAGAGCAAAAATAACTTCCTTACCACCTTGAGGCCTAAGTCGGGGGCCCCTCTGCCAACCTCTAAACTTAGATGTGGGGCCTAATCCGCCCCCATCTGTTTCCATCCAGTACTCTACATGCAGCTTGCATTAACACAGGATCCACAACCACCCCTTACAGATCACAAGGATTGCAGAATGGCTTACCGGTTGATGAATCCGTAACCACTCTTGACGTTGAACCACTTCACTGTGCCAGACACCTTCGTAGCTGCATGAAGAAAAAAAAAAGTTTAATTAGCCTTCACTGTTATCAAAATCCTGCATAATCAAAGTTGCATAACATCTTTTAAGGACAAAGAAACAGATAGCTAGTCTCTAACTGGTCTTCCCTTTGCAGATTACAAAACTGGTTCAAACCAATCCACATCCTGCAGTCACATAAGCTAAAGTTGTCACTAAGCAATCTATACCTCAGTGAGCGCATACATGTGCAGATGTGCTTCACACATGGCCAGCAAACAGTGAATTTGAAGTGGTGCAATAACCACTGAGAACCTTCTCCCTATACATGTGAACAACTTGGAAACACTTGCTGCGTCAGGCATTTATTGCAGGCAATCGTTTCATAATTATCTGCATGAAGAGGCAGCATTAACCCTCTTCAATAGGTTGCTAGCCTTTAAATAAATGCTCCAGATTTAGACCAGACATTGACCAATTTTACACGGCAATATTTGCCAATCAATGGGAAGGTTTCCAGGACTCAGCATCCTTCAAATATATTGCTGGTAATCTTCTCCTGACATAATCACCCATATCTCACACTGATACAAAGTACAGATGAACTTGGACCTCCCACGACACATGGTGGCACTTGACAGGATGTAAGTGCCAATAAGCCATGGCCACAACTGACATAACAATGTCACAATTTATCACCCATGTCAATCTGATACAATAAGGTTTTCCTTCTAGTCCAATAATACATTCATATTAATAGCAGTTCCTTCTTACTGCAAAGGCACAATCCAGCTTCATATTGAGGATTCAAGACCTCAAAATTGTTCATATGCCAGTCAAATTGACCATCAAGGGGCAAGAATTACACAATACAGTTTTTGAAAGTGTGTATAACCAGCAGCAGAAAGCAGGCTGAGAGTAATTAAATATAATAGATAATACTGAATCAACAACCAAATAAAACCTGTAGTGCTAGTGCATGCATTGGGGTAGATGCAACTGATGAGGAGGGCTGCCATGTTATTATCAGGATAATGCATGTAAATATGCTGCTATTCCTTGTCATTACGACAAATTATATAAATGCCTAGCCTCTTGCCTTGCCAAATCAATATTGCCCCAACCTGAGACATTTCAAACCCCATGCTTATTTTCAGCTCCTTGGGCACTTGGACTAATGCACTCACCCCCAACTCCACCCCACCCCACCCCCCACCCCCTGTTAGTGCAGTATGCCACATCAAATCTTATTTTCCAAGTCTCAACTAGCTCCAAAGTTTATTTCTGCTCTGCAAAACAATAACTTTTTTTGTGGCATCAATTATCATCAACTATCACCAGGATAGGACAATAGCATAGTCCAGTTAAGATTGTGCATTTAGACTGTCCTTTCTTGACGACATTGAAAATGCAATGAATCTAATGTAGTCTTGGCAATCTGGCATCTATACATACTGCACATATTCCCCATGTTATTCGAAAAAAAAAAAGTGTTAACTAAACATGCACTCTTGGACCCCTAAAGAGAAAAATTACAGCTCCTAAATATGTCACAAGCAGTCACCAATCATATCACAAAATTATCTGAAAACCACCATATCAGTAGCACCCAGCCCACGTGGCATGTCCTAGCAAAGCAAGTTACTTGCGGGATATCCTTTACATATGCAACCCCTAATCACACTATCTCCACTCACTATCACCACTAAACACATGCCACGTCCTTGCCTTCCAGGCTTCAATAATTTATTTACCATTACAATCAAGCCAGTGCTTCTTATGCAACACACCTGCACTCTGACACCCAAAAAGCAATCATTAAAACACTGCCACAAACTGAGCCACACACACACACACTTAAGTGTTTTGTGGATCTCCACAGCCCCATTTTAACATGACAGTGGCTAATTACTAGACAGCAGGTTCTGCTTCAATTTTCTGCACCACCAAAGTTTGTCAACCTTCTGAATGGTCCATTTCTCTCAGCCACAATCTGCCCCATGCCTTGTGTTCCAAGACTGCTGCTGTTGTTTGGCCATTCCAAACGGGAAGTAGGGGTTACCATGGCTACTGGAACAGGGCAACTTATTTCCCCAGATCAAACTCGGGTTCCGCAACGACATTTGGAGACCTGGCCGCAGAAGCAACGTTGGGGTAATTTGTTAAAAATTGTATGGACATTAAGTATGGCTTCTGGCAATTTTATTTAGAAACACATGAGGTTAATGACCACTTTAACAGGTATTTTTTTTTAAACCCCAATTTGCTTGCTTGGAAAACAGGTCTGCATAGCGGGTACTTTTACTTTTAATCCATTTAACCCAACCCTCGCGCCATGCCAAGCCCAACATTCGAAATGCCGCGCTCCATTTGACCTCCCCACAGCAACCTCGCCCGACCCGCCCAGAATCCGCCCCATCGAACAACCATCCGGGATGACCACCTGCACCCTTCGATTCATCTCGATTCTCGCTTCCCATCCCAATATATCCAGTCCGCCCAACCCCGGCTTCTCCCCACCACCATCTTTCTTTATTTTATTTTTTTCGTTCTTTTCTTCCCCCCCTCCCTCCCTCCCTCCCTCCCTGTCCCCACCACCACCCGCCACCATGTTCGATATCCCTTACCTATAATTTCCTTCTGGCTCACAACCTTTGGTTGTTCAGGCTGCTGCTTCTCTTGTTCTGCCATGTTCGAACAGGGGGATGAAGGAGGACGATGTTCGTTCACTCCTTGGCCGGGGGCTGTTCTCTCAACCGGCTAGGTGGAAAAAGCCTCAGCGATCTCCTCGCGCACACACGCCCTTCCCGTGCTTCACCCACTTTTGTTCTTTACCGCACTCAACATGGCGGCGATCCACCCCCCACCCTTACCCCACTCCCCCTCCCCACCCTTCTCGATACGATACTGCCGGTCGCACAAACATCGATACTCCACCATTTTCACACGGTCATGTCCCACCACTCCATATCGATATCCCAAGAATCGATGTTCACAAATCACACACCCCCCCACCGCCACTCCCTGGCCACCTCCTTCCACCCGACCGGCCTCAAATGTGACCGACGATCCCATTGGCTGGGTCTCATATTGGCCGCCTCCGAACGTGCCGGGATTGGCTGTGGACCGGGCCGGGAGCCNCCCACCTTCCACCCCCTCCATCGCGTCTTTTTTTATTTAAAAAAAATTAAGACGGTACGGATCGGGCGCATTTTAACGCCTAATCCGGCTGGTCCGGCCCGATTTAATTTTAGACAGGTGGTAAAATTGGAATCGAAGGGTAATTTGCACTCTGCCCCTTGCCCTGCTGGGTTGGTCACGTGAGGAGGTGTCATGGCGGCCTCCACGTACGTACTACGTAATTGAGTAATCGAGTTCATGAGCACGGGGTTTTCACGTGTGATCTCATCAAAGGGTGAGTGATTGGACGTGGCTTGGACCATGCCGGTGGTCGGGGTATGAGGTCAAGGGTGGCACGTAATCGGAGGGCATGTCATAGTGGTGTAAAAGTAAGGGGTTGTTGGAGCAGTCATTGGCAATATGTGTGGGCAACAATAAACGAGTAGGCTACGAAGGAATGGATGGAGCACCACCAAATCACCAGCCCAAGAGTCACTAACTAACCCAGTGGTGAAGCCTGGTTCACATGAAAGAATATTATTGTCATCCCATGTTGCAAATGGTTTTTCATTTTTCTACGCGCAGCTACTGGCTGCTGCTAAGGGTAGGGAAAAAGTACTCGCTTGGGAAGCATGCAAAACTTGTTCGCTGCCCTTGGACACACAAGCGGCAACTACAATTTCACATTATATTTCTGTCAGCATCATTTGTGAGAACATGCAGGAATAGTATTAGCAACTTTGGGTGAAAGTGCCCATAACTAAAAGGACCTGAATACTTGGAACGCACTGTATTGTGGTACGTATGTGAAACATATTAAAACTGCATGTGTGTCAGGGATGAACATGATGGCCACCCAAGCGATTTTGAACAAGTAACCGCAGTTTGTCCGTCCTATTGGCCGAGAGGTAGCGAATGTGTGTTCTGTTGACGGGATTATCATACATCGGCCTTCTGAATATATGTTACTAGCAGCAAAGTGAAGTGCAAGTAATGAAATATTCACTATACTCTGAACAATTTCAGGAAGCCAGAAAGCATGAATACGAAGTGGGTAGGTAGATCTACTGTACCCAGGCTGTATAAGGTGGCCAGCAAAGTGCTGCAGCGAGCAAAGGAGGAAAAGGGCAGCCTGAAGACCTTCATATACGAAGCAAATCACCCCGTAAGTCACATCATTAGCATGAGAGTGGATTGGATTTGTTGCTACAACTTGTTTCATGCTGAAATAATGCAGTGGACACAAACCAATTATTTTGTGTGTTTGGCAGTCACAAACCTACTGTATAGAGCACAGTGTTAATGTAAATTAGTTGCCCTTGGAAGACAGCTTTTTTGTCAATTGGTTAATATGATGTGGCAAATTCTTTTGACCATGCTCACTTCATCGTGGCAAAGTTATTCAGTAACTCAGTGTTTCTCAAACTTTTTTGATTGTGGCTCATGTATTGGGACATCATGTGGGCTGCTCTGGCTACTAATTCCAGTCACCAAATTCTTATTTGCTAGTCAAATATATATTTTTTTAAATTAATTGTTGATCATGCTGTAGCCCACCTTGAGGGCAGTGGGCCACAGAATGCACTGGGAGTACCATTGCATAAACAACTTCATCAGTCCCTGGTTTTAAAAAAACCTATAATCAGTTTTTTATCAGCTCATGGCCTGCAAGTGGGATATAAACTGAACTTTGAAAACAGCTGCTTTATCTCAATGTGAAACAGTGTTTTAGCATTATAGACCTGCATGATCTCAGTGACAATCTAACAAGTGCTTTAACATGGGAGGAGATAAAACAAGGCCCAAATTTAATACATTGCAGAATATAAAGGCCATTCATTCCCTTACTGTTGAAGCCCTGAAACGGTCTGCTCTGATAGATGACTTGGCTACAACTATTGGCCTCTTTGAGGCTGCTCCAAGACTCAATCCCCACCTGGCTCACATTCTCATAACTGAGTTGCTATGGGGCAAGAAGAAACTCTCAAGAGCAAGTCAGCCTGAAAGACTTGTCACTGAGCTCATGCAGAAGCACCATTCCACAGTGGCATTCTACCAAGAAGACAAATGTGAAGCAGGTATGCATTTATGTCCCAATTTGCTAATTCCAGAGCCACTAATCCAAAGCAATGGAGCCAAAGGCAGCAGGCAATAGAGGATGGTTTCAGCGTCCAGCCACAAACACCATAAGTGTGATGACTGGGTTCTGGGTGTGCACCATGGCCATGTTCACTCTGCCATTTGCATCTTTCTATGGCACACGTCATTGGCTGGATAGCCAAGGGTTTGAGGGTTTTCAAGTGACGGTGTGGTCAGTGGTAGCAGCAGTAGTGACTGTGCACATAGTGATTGCTGCATATGTGTTTAAGGCATTCAGGGAGGAGCAGGCTGAAGTCAGACAGGCTGCCCTCATTAAGGATGCTATGAAACTGGAATAGAATGTGTATAACCCTCCCAATCGTTGGCCTCCGTGATTCTTGGGGGGTTTTGTGATTCCTTTTATTCAAAGGAAATTCCACAATAGAACTTAATAAAACAGGGTACCTGTGCAAATTAATTCCTGTTTATGTAGGACCCAAGAAACCTCGCTACGTCCGGATTAACACAATCCTGTCTTCAATAAAACATGCCAAGAGGAGCTTTTCGAAGGATGGCTGGGAGCTGATCGAGTACGATTCTGAATCAGTGACCTACTCTGAGTACCTTGAGAGGATCAAAGAGCTTCAGGGGCACGAGTATATCATGGATTACCATGTGGAGGGGCTGTGTGTGTTTCCACCAGGCACAGAGTTCCATAAAGATTCCATGTACCACAGCGGGAGAATTTTTCTGCAGGACAAGGCCAGCTGCATTCCAATGCTTCTCTTGAGAGCTGAGCCAGGATCAAGTGTCATAGATGCATGTGCCGCACCAGGAATGAAGACAACGCAGTTGGCTGCCATCATGCAAAATGAAGGGTAAGACATTTTTCTCTTTCATGAAGAGTTTCATTTTCCTATTATTGATGGTGGAAATGTAATGTTATCAAACAGACATATTCGTGCATTGGATTTGGACTCCAGGAGATTTGAGACCCTCCAAGCCATGGTGGAAAAGGCAGGCGCCACTTGTGTTGAGAACCTCAACCTTGACTTCCTGACACTTGAACCAAGTGAATATGCTGATGTTGATTACATACTGGTGGATCCATCATGTTCTGGCTCAGGTAAAGTGAGAATGGACCATTGTCCAGAACTCTGTCAACTCTGCACTGACAGCCTTGCAAAATTTGCATTCAGATGATGTGATAGGAGCAAAGGAACTGTCAATTCAACTCATAAACAAAAGTACCAGGTAGTGAACTGAACTCAAATTTTTTTCCTTCTCCCTTATGCAGGACAAGTGAATCGAATCAACTTGTCAGGAGGACAAGAAGAAGCTGACCCAGACCGCCTCCAACAGCTGGCATCTTTCCAAGCAATGATCTTATCTCATGCCTGCAGCTTCCCAAACGTGAAACGGATAGTGTACTCCACATGCTCATTGTACGAAAAAGAGAATGAGCAGGTTATTGAGCGTGTGCTGGAGAAGTGGTCAGGAAGTTTTAAAGTAGTGCGTGGGCTTGGTAAGAAAGTGTGGCCAAACAGAGGATCCAGGGAGTATGGATGGGCCAGACGGTGCATGTATGCTAGGCCCGAGGAGGATCTTTGTGATGGGTTCTTTGTAGCTGTCTTGGAAAGGGTTACATCACCAGACAATGACGAGTGAACTGAGGACCAAGCATTATTGTGTTACTCGGATAATAAACAGGTGATGAGTCACATAAAAGTCAATTTCCAGCCACCTTTCCTCATTCCCATGATGAGCTATTATTACTCACCGCCAGCATGTAGTGGCAAAGCTGCTTGTTTTTCCAGTAATGGTACCAGGTTGGTACCTGTCACCAAATCATTACCTTTTTTTCCCACCCTGTCCCCCCTTCCAGCTTCCCATCGCTATGCAGCAAGCTACGCTGGGATTGGACAGCCACAAAGGAAGGCCGCCCCAAAAATGAGATGGATTGGCCTTGCTGTTTGGGGGGCAACCCACCATCCCCCAAAAATTGGTGTCAGGTTGTGTTAGGAGTCACATTGTTCCCAAACTTTTCAAAATGTTGACCTTTGGCCAATCAGGTGAAGGAAGAATTGCACCATGCGCCAATAGACCGACCCCTCTCTGGACCCAGATTTGTTTCAGGTTCACGGTACAGTGCAGCCCCTGCATTTTGTCTGGAGGTAAGTCCCGGCCACAACGGGGTTATAGGGTTATTGCAGCACTTTCCATTCATAGAGCCGTCTGGCATGGCACAGACCTTGACACTACTTCCACCCCCAATTGACCCGAATCGCTAACGACCCCTCGCTCTGAGGCGTCTCCCGGGCAACTTGTGAAACATCGACACGCGTAGGTGTGTAACTAGCCCTTGCCATGTCTTGACCGCCCTGCACGGTCTCCCTGGAATAAGTCTTAAGTCATGCCCCGAATGGTCATTCAGTCCCATCGCAATGAGCCACCCGGCAAAGAAGTAAAGTCTGTCCAGGATAGTAAGGTGTCCATAACCGAGGATGTTAGGTCGTCTTTTCCGACGTGGCAACGCCGCGTCCAGTACCAGCAGGTAGGGGTCAATTATAGGGAAAATGCGTCACGCGACAATCACTAGCAGCGCACTAGTTTAGTGGCCACCGCGAAAGGGTGGACACCATGCTCGAAGACAGCCGCAATGTGTCCTCCTCGATGGACATCAGCCCAAGCATGGTGTCGTACAGTTCCTCCTCCTTCAGGAGCGAAGACGAGGACATGTACAGGGTCTTCGCCGACGACCCGGGGACAGGTGGACAGAGGCCAGGAGGGAGGATCAAGTCCGGACCACCGCCCAACCGAAGTTTCGCCCTGTCTGTGGCGGACGACGATACCGAGTTCAACATCGCAGAGGATGACGACGCCATATACGTCGTGGGTCGACCCGGACGGATGGACGACCTGTACGGCGACGGACATCAGGACGGGGAAGGAGACAATAACCAGGAGGACCAGGAGGAGGTCTCCTCATCTCACCGGGTCAGCAGGTTGATGAAGGCCGCCAGGTAACTTCTTTGTCCCACTCAACAAAACACAACTGATGCGTGTGATGTCAATCTGAGTCATTGCATGCACTGTACGCGAAAGTATCGAGTTTCTTGGTAATACTGTACCAGCTCATGGAAATGGCGCAATGATATTTACCACGAGTATACCTAAATCAAAACTGTAATTGTAAATGACACCGGTTATGACAATCAGTACCTGGTACTGTAGGCATTATGCCATTTTTTCTGTATAGGATGTGGTGTAAGTCATCCTACGAGCCATGCAACACAAGAGCCTCAATTGTTTAAAGAGCGGCCTGGTTTACAGGGGCTTCCTTTTCTACACGACCTTGACAAACATCAACCAAAATGCTCGGTAACGAAACAATGTTGTTAGTTTGTTTACGGACGATTTTGGCCTGCAATATAGTGAAAATGAGGTACGTCAAAAAAATAGCGGGTTTTTAAACTTATTCTGCCAGTAAACAATCACGGTTGCAGGTAGTTAAATGGAACGTGATTATGCCTCACTAAACTAAAGTATCGATTCCTTAACGCGCAGTTATAGGTCGAAACGACAGCCCTTAACGACACATTTTACAACGCATGCAGTAAGAAAAACACACACTTGATCGATTCGGCTCTCCAATGACAACTTGCAATTTACTTGGTAACAAACCGGTCACAATCATTACTCACATCTTTGTCTTTGGGCATTGCAAGCTGAACCGGCTCACCTGCTGAACACTCGGTTAAATACACCCCATTTCGTGCCGCTAATATGATCCTTGAAGGGTTAATGGACAAGACGGGTTCGCATGATCCGTCCCTGATTGGCCTTTTACATGCAGTGTGAAGGCACCCGAAGTGTCCCCGATGGACGACCATTACCCCGAGTCACACGACGAGTACGAGCAAGACCAGCTCGAGCCTGAGAGGTGGTCTCGGTCAAGGCTGTCCAAGGATGACTCCACCATCGGACTGACCAGCGAGAGGGACGTGGAGGTGGTGGAGATGAGGAACAAGTACGACGACCTCAAGGGATGGAGGGCCACGAAGGTCACCTTCTACAAGAACGGGGATCCTTTCTACCCTGGGTTCGAGCTGAGGTTCAAGCCAGGAATAGACATGCTGACCATGGAGGCACTGTACGACAAGGTCAACGCAAGACTGCAGCTGCCCCACGGGGTCAGGTACATATTTGACCTGGACGGATTCCGGATGCAGAAGCTGACTGATCTCAAGGACCACGGAAAATACGTGTGCTCATCATACAAGAGGTTCAAGGTACGTTCATATGGGTTGTACCCAGTCTTTGAAGGAATAACCGGTGTCCGTTTCAGACCCTTCCGTACGGCGGCATCAAGACCAAATCGTGGCATCCGGCCGGTAGCAAGCTCGCCCAGGAAAATGGTCCCAACTCCCCCAACAATAAGCCAGGCTCCAAGGAAGGCCGTGTCATCCGCATCATCAACAAAGAGGACACAACCATACAGGTGAGCAACACTTTAGATTACAAATGAAACCTGCTAAAACAGCGCACTGGTTTCAGAGCCGAGTTTTGCTCAACCTCAAGACCTCCCAGCCGTTCGAGGACGTCCTGGAAGACCTGGGGCAAGTTCTGGGTCAGCAGAGCACGTGGAAAATGACCACCATCACAGGACATGAGGTAACGGTGCGGTGAAAATAAAGCCAAAGGTGGTATATCAAAATTGATTTTTACTCTGGTCAGGTGCGCAGCTTTTCCCAGCTGAGGAACGAATTTTCGGACATCACCACTTTCTACCTGTCTTCCATCAAGCAGTACTTCGATCCCCATGGAGTGAAACGGCACAATAGCGAGCCGGAAATGAGGAGAAGGAGAGGTGCTTCTATAGTCCTCCCCCCCCCCCAACTGGAACAATTATAGACACTTTCTATCGAGCCTGTCGGAGCGTGTAACAAATCGTCGTTTCCCTTTTCGCAGACGCCGCTCGATGGGGAACTAAGAGTAAGGGCAAACCTGCAGTTCTTCCCTACCCGAATAAGCCAAAGCCGGTCACTGTCTTGGTTCAGGGGCTCAAGAGGTCGCTGTACCCTCCTACCAGGGTGCCTGAATCGGATCCGAGGAGGCCAAGTAGGCAGCTCAACTTGGATTGGGTGTATCCTTTTGATAAGGAGTCATTGTCATGTCGACCTATGGATATATATGCAATTCTTTAACTGAGGTGCAGGTACGGCTATAACAGCGGTGATGTCCAGCAAAACCTGTGGTCGCTGCCCTCCGGCCACCTTCTGTACTCGGTCGCGTCGGTGGCCGTCATTTACGACAAGAAGAATGTTCAGCAGAAGCATTACACCGAGCACACCGAAGACATCAAATGGTAATTGCTGCCATACCTTCGATCGCAATCATGTCGCAATAAACTAACGTTTTCGTGTCTACAGCATGGCGATGCATCCGAATGGAAAGTTGGTCGCATCCGGACAGGGACCCGGGGTTGAAAAATACGGCTACATTCGGGTATGGCGCTGGTCCACCTTGGAAACAACGCACGTGGTCGGGCTGTACGACAGTCTCAACACGCTTCAGTGCATCGCATTTTCCGAGAAGGTAATTAACAAGAGACATGCAATCAGCAGGGTTGCTAACAATACCACATTTTTACACTAGGACTTTGGAGAGCACCTGCTGGCCGTGGATGCCGGAATGGAACATGTGCTGACCATATGGCAATGGCAAGACGATCTGGCTACCGGAAAAATCGCTGTAGGCGCTGTAGTTGTTAATTGTTAAATTAATTATTATTAATGCAATATTTGCACAGATGCAGCAAGATTTACTGGTTGGAGCAGTCTTCCACCCCTTGGACACCAACCTGGTCATAACGTACGGCAAGAATCTTCTGGGCCTTTGGAACAGGCGGCGGGACGGCCTGTACGAAAAGCACGACATTGCGGCCGCCGTAAGTCCTGAACGAAACAGCATCGGTCAATATACGGCATGAATGTTTGATGACGGTTGCAATTTGTCGCCCTTCATTTAGAGGAACGGTCGATGGGTGACGGCGGTGGAATTCCTGGATAATGGGGACCTCATCGCGGGAGACACGGAGGGATTTATATCCATTTACACGGTCACGAGCGACGGGAGTTACTACGTCAGGAAGCAGTTCCAGGCCCATCAGGAGAGCGTAAGCAACCTGAAATTGCTTCCGGAGGGAACCCTGCTGTCGACTGGGGAAGCTGACAGGCGATTAGTGGCATGGGACACCGCGACGGGGTGCAGGAAGGTCGTGGAGGCGCAGGTCAGTTTTGCAAGGTCAAAGGTCAATGGCGACATTTTGACACACTGTTGGTGTTGACAGCTGCCGGAGAATGCTGGGGAGATACGGGAGGTGTGCTTCAAGCATCCTGGGCAGAACGACGGGATCATATACGTGGGGACGAGCAAGAACCTTATATTGGAAGGGACGTTGCAACGTCGTTTTTCTGTGGTAGGGTTGCTAGGGGAGTGAGTTGAAGGCTCTAAAGATCGATTAGCACACACGGTCTTTTTCCAGGTCGTTTTCGGACACAGCAAGCAGCTTTGGTCGTTGGCCATCCATCCGGACGAGGCGGCCTTCGTCACTGCCGGACACGACTGCATCGTGGCCAAATGGGCCAAGAGGCAGTTGCAGTGGAAATTGCAGGTCGGGAGACTGTACTTACTGTACTATACAATCGGATTAACTTAGGACAATTACCACATGAGATGTCGCGCACTTTCAGGTACAAAGCGAATGCATTTCTGCGGCCTACAATCCTCTGGGGACGGCGGTGGTCGTGGGGACAGTCGATGGGCACTTCGTAGTGCTCAATGAGGAAAGTGGGGACCATGTGACCACCCTTCGAGTCACCAAAAACAGCGCGATACAGAGCATGGCCTACAGCCCAGGTATAGTCTAAAATATTTATTTATCATCCGCTGATCCGCACTTGCACTTTCTTCCATGCTTATACATTGTGGTGATTTGTAAAGTGCGATCTAGCTTCAAGTGTCTTTCGGATTTGCTGGTGTATATGCCACTTGACTTATCAGTGACGATTACCGCTATCCATTATCAAGAAGCTCTCACAAGTTGTCATATTTTCAGATAAGGTTTAGTTGTCGCGGTTCATTTTATAAATTTATTTAACTAGCTCATCAGTACAGAGAATATGACATTCACTATCGGGGCTCCAGGAGCAATACCCGGAATTTTTTTTATGAGGACAAACCTACGCAAACCTACTGTATGTCACCATTATTGCATTGATCGGTTGTGTTGTCCTGTACCTAATGTCGAGTGATGCAGGTCCATGTCAAATTCAAGGTTAACAACAATATTCTAAACAACGAACGACAAGGACCTACCTGGATTTACAATATCGATCCCACAACCGGACCAAAGGTGGTCACCATAGCAATGACACTAAACAATGCTAATTTGGTCCGGTCCGGTCCGCTCTTTAAAAAAATAAAAAATAAATAAATGTTGAGTCGATTCCAAACTGGTTTGTATAGTTCCAAACTTTTTAAAACGAAATGAGTTCGAAAAAGTTGTCGATTTTGTCTTCCAAAAAACCGACCCACGGTACGCTAAAGTACAATACACGGACTTTCGACTTCGCATCGGTGAGAACGAAATTGGTCTGCTCTTTTGAGTATCTGCAGTTGTACTGTATTAAATAACGAATGGACAAAAGGCCGCCAGTTGATTTGATTGATTTGATTGATTTCAGACGGTGACCAGATGGCCCTTGGAGGCGAGAACGGCAACATCTACCTGTACCACGTAACGTTCAGCGGTTTCTCTTACACCCTGATGGGTCGGGTGAACGGAGTGGCGGCCCATCCGATATGCCAGATGGACTGGAGCACTGAGGGGCTGTACCTGCAGACTGTGACCAACGACTACCTGCTCACCTACTGTAAGTCGAGGTCCTCGGTGCTGGAGTCGCAGTCGGTCCACCACCTGCTGGAGGTCCACTGCCCCGAGGAAGTCGATCCTTGGGGCAGGGGCATCAGACACGGCCGTCATCCGGCTCCTCTTCCTTGTTGGCTGGCTACGGCCCCGGGTGGCGCTGCCTCGGGTGCTTCCCATTCACGTTGTCGTACCGCGGAGGTCGCGACTGTGTCGTCCGTTCGGAACGAGTTGTTCTCTGGGAATGACAATGTCAACAACTCTTTGTTGAGAGCTTGGAATTCGTTTTGGCAACACAAGCAGATGCTGCCAAACTGTGCGTCATATCCGAAAATAAGCTAATAACTAATATTGAACTGCTGCTGTCCTGTTTGGTGTAGGACGAGGCAGTATGACACACTATTTGACTAAACTAAATAGAGTAATGAGAGGCTACAGAGATCTTGACATGAATCGATGCTCTGCTGTTCACAAGTTCACACAGTTTGAATCGTTATGAAACATTCTGTACATAATGTGCGCACCCCTTTTGTTAAGATTGGTGCAACCCCAGCCACCTAAAAGAACTTACATGTTCGAGATGTATTAGCATGTTCAGCCACAAGATTTACTGTGCGCAGTATAAATGCCTCTGAGGCAAAAACGTGCAGGAAATGACGGACATGCATGGTAAATTCTCGTAACTGGGCAAGAGACGCGACTTTCATGTCATACCATTGTAGGGCAATGTAGCGTTATATAAATGTCAAACCTGCTGGTTTGTCTACGGACAGACGTGGCCTACCTTGACATGCACCTTATAAAATTGCATTGTGCTTGCAGGGAATGTGAAGTCACGCAGCCCGGTGAAAGATCCATCCCGTCTCCGAGATGTGCAGTGGGATACGCAGACAGGGGTACTGAACTACTATGTATCAGGTACGACTCAGTTCTATACCAATTCTCTAAACCCACACCACGAGAAGTTACTGATCTGAACAAGGTGTTCGCTCAAGCTCCAACATACTGACTTGATTTGTTGTCATAACTAAGCAATAAGTTGCAATTATTGCAATGGAGCTTTGAAAAAATAGTGTTTACCATGTGGCATAATGAGGTGATCCGTAACAGGGATTTGGGACAACAACAACTACCCAGTAGAATCCATCATAACCACCGTTCACAAATCACCCCTGAACTTGCTGCTTGCTGTTGGTGACTCCAATGGATACATCCGGCTCTTCAGGCAAGTTCATTGATATTGATGACAGTGAGTGGGTTGAACTTTACTTATGTGACCTCTCGTTCTCAACAGATATCCGTGCACCGAACAAAAGGCAGCCTTCCATGAGGAAAAGGTTTACAGCTCAGGAGTGGCAGCAGTTCGATTCCTTTATGACAACTCAGCCCTCATTAGCATCGGTGGAAATGAGGCTGCTCTAATGGAGTGGTCATTGGATATAGAGTGATAATGCTAATCAAAATAATCAAAGCAATAAGCATTCAAATAATACTGACAAAAGAGTGAAAAAAATGACATATTGGAGAAGCGCTTTCATTCCAATGAGTGTTCCCTTGTAAATATATTAGTTTAAAATATGACATACAACTTCAGATTTTTATTACTCCGAGTATTTACAGAGGCAACAAAATCCACTGAATAGGCAACAGGAGAGACAACCAAGGATCCACACAGAAGAGGCATATAAAAATAACAAATCAAAAGCAATAAACTAATTAAACATAAAAGTGCAATGGAAGCTGCAAGTGTATCATGAGCACCTTGGGAACTCCTGCAAGTTCCGGGGGAAAACTGAGGTTTCAAGTCAAGCAGCTGTTGTAAAAGCCAGAAAGGTAATTGTAAAACTTGTGGAATGTGTAGAACTTACCAAAGGAGCCCTGGGGTGTTTAGGCTCTCCAACGAAAGTAAGCTAAAAAATTTTGACTAGAAAGGAGGCGATCAAGAGGCAAACTTCACCTTCTGAAATTCTACCATTTCTTTTTGGTGGCAACTTTTTATCTTCCCTTTATTTCATTTTCCGCACTGGGATTAACGCTTACTTAAACTTACATCCTGCCATATATGGCTCGAGGTCATCCAAATAAACTGTACACTTGTAGAGAAAAAAAATCATTGTTTTGGTTGCATCACAGCATTCCCTTTCAAATACAACAAACAAAAAAAATGTATATGTACTGGAGTGTAAACAGATTCTGTAAGCAATCGGAGGGCCACTGCGTGAGTCTGGACAAAATCTACTTTACTTTTCGTCCCCTGCAATCATCACAGACTTGCCCTCTGCTTCACTTTCGCGGTCTACTTTCTTCTCCTCCACTTCCGTCTGGCTCAGTGCTTCATTCATTTCATCCGTTTCCACCCTCTTCTCTTGCTTCACAGCAACCATTTTCACCTCGCCTTCCCCTTCTTCCTTTTTGGTCTTGTCTCCCTTCTCATCATCCGTTTCCACCCGCTTCTCTTGCTTCACAGCAACCATTTTCACCTCGCCTTCCCCTTCTTCCTTTTTGGTCTTGTCTACCTTCTCATCATCCGTTTCCACCCTCTTCTCTTGCTTCACAGCAACCATTTTCACCTCGCCTTCCCCTTCTTCCTTTTTGGTCTTGTCTCCCTTCTCATCATCCGTTTCCACCCTCTTCTCTTGCTTCACAGCAACCATTTTCATCTTGCTTGCAGCGGCTTCCTTCTCAGTCTTCTCTCCCTTCTCAATGTCCACTTCCATCTTGCTTGTATTTCCTGCAGTCTTGCTTGTGCTGTCCGTGGCACCATCACCCTTCACAAAAAGCCGCACTGGCCTCTGGAATCCCATGGAACTGTGATGCGGAATGGCAATAATTTCTTCCTTCACAAAGCCCACCTGGTTGAGGAGGTAATTGCTAAAGTTCTTTGGGAAGAATTTGATGGCATTGTAGTTCTTGAATATGTCCTCCTGAAAGAAGAAAAGCCAAGATTTACACTGGCAATGAATAATGCCTATCTCGGCAACGTGGTTGACTGGGCCAGTGCACTGAAATATTGTGGCAACTCTAGCAGAGGTAAGTGAACAACCCTCACCGTGACTTTCTTCTTTCTCTTGTATGAATCCCAAGGTTGTGCCTCAAGCAGCAGCTTCCCTCCTGGCCTCAGCTGTGCATACATGCGCTTGAAGGTTCGCTTGAGAGCCTCATCACCCCAGTTGAGATGGATCCACTTGGTCAAACTCAGACAGAGGATCACATCGAATTCAGGTACCACCGTTTCTAGCAGCTCATCAGATTCAAGTACATAGTTCCCCTACAATTCGGAAACAACTGTTGCATTATAACATATTACACATCATACGAAAGTTACTCTTATTTGGACCATCCCATGAGACCATAATATAGTTTTGCAAGCCATAAATTTTAGCATATTGTTCCCTCCCCCCATTTTAAACACATCTCTAACCATTTGCAAAAAAGTGCAATAATTTTTAATGAATTCATTTCTTTACTGTGAGTACTTCTTTACATAGAGTATATCAGTTCATATGCTCATAATCCCATCTGAATCACAGGACCTTGTCAGTTTGAAATTAATCTTACATCAGTTCAAGACCTAAATAACTCCTGTTGGAACATTAAAAATGGTCATTTTCAGCTGCTTCCACCCAATTAGCAGATAAAATATTCATCCCCAAGTCTTGCCCAATATAAAACTTCTGAAAGCATAAATGAAAGCGTACTTACAGATAGGAAAGTGACATTGTGTGGGAACCTTCTCCCTGCTTCTGGTGCCTTTCCCTGCCTCACACCAGGTACATCCAAGGCCCCATACAGGGCTGGCATAGAGGAAGGAAAGTCCTTCGGAGCTCTTGGCTCTCTGTTCAGGTAGTGCCTGACATTGGCCCTGGCTGCAGAAATGAGTTTTCGGTCAATGTCCAGTCCCACCATCCGACGAGGCTCGAAGTCTCTGGCCACAGCTAGTGTCACATGGCCCACGTTGCAGCCCAAGTCCAGCACATCCTTGCCCTGAAACCACTCCCGCTTCATGTGGCGCAATCGCAGGTCCTCTTCCTGGTTTGGGTTGCGATATCCGTAATAGCGAGTGTAATTACCGTACTTGAAGCGAGTGTCTTTTTCACGGAACTTGCCCTGCTTCACTGGCTGCAAAGGGCAATTGGAGAAATGTATCAGTGATACTGCATCAACAACCCTACCTCAGCAATTTGTTCAAATCCATGGCCATTGGTGCCAACGAAATTCTCACATTAAATCCTTCTCGAGCAACATGCTGTTGGAAATATCTGTACTCTATCCAGTTATGAAGAAATTCTCCATAAAAAAAATTGGAATGATATTGCTCATAAATAGAGACCGGATTTCTAGGTTTTTTACTTACTTTTTATTCTGTAGGCAGAACACTGGAACCAAAATATCTATCCATTTCATAACACAAGGACCTCAAAAGTCGTAGTTTTATACCGTTCAACACATTCCTCCCACTTCCATCTGTGAAGGGCGAAGGAGCTGTATAGGCATGCCCAATGAATTCGCTGTAGATATTTCACTTTTCGTGTGTGATCCGTTTACGTTATAATATGGCATCGAAATATCATTTTCAACCTTTTAAGATGTATAAATTGTCAGACAGTCGTTACCGACTAATCAACGAAAATATGGAATAACTGCTAGTTTGTTACTGTGCTGCAAAATTCCATGCCCAAGAGTAGGCTGTAATATTGTCTAGGAATGAAAATACATTACAAACTGCTTGATTTTTAGTGCCTATTTTGACTGTTTACAGGGCCTAAATGCCTACCTTTTCCGGGGGGTTTTAGAACCTAAAAATCCGTTCTCTACTCATAAACCATATGTAACATAATGTATACACCCAACAGTAGGAGGCTCAAGTGGTACCAAACCCAAGGGATATGATGGAGAAACAAACTGGCTTCAGAAAAAGCGCATGACCTCCAAATGTATACAGCGTCTAGTTCCAACTCATCCTGTTGAACTAATGGATTGAGGAAATCAATTACAATCGTAGTCCAAGAGTGTATACGAATACCTTGACAGGCTGCCTCCTGGTCTAATTGTCCTTACACACTCCTCCAACTTGGTTAGTTTCCAGATGTCAGAAGTTGAAGCCTCTGTTATTCAATCTACCTAACTCACATCACAATACAATTTGAACATACATGCATTTTTCTTGCATCTTAAAACTTTCCATTTGTTCCACTCTTGTTAAAATAGGAGACTCTTACTCAACAAACTGCAGCATCTCCAAGGCCATATCAGAGACTGGAGCTACATTATCCTAGATCACATGAGTCTCTGAGCCACACAATCCAAATCTGACACATCTTTGGCCAATTAGCGTCATGTGACCAACAAATGCCAATGATAATTGTCAAGGCAGGGCCTCCCACTGTTGATAAGCTCAGTCTGAGAGTCGGAAATATTGAAGGGATAATTTTATGAAGCTGTGCACCTACCAGAGCCTCATAAAACCAACCCTAAATGCCTAGAAACTCAAGGCGCACCAACAACCATTGCTTGCTATCACCAAATTATCCAATCTCATTTCTTGTGTGAACGGCGTACTTGTGAAACTATACCTTCTCTTTCAGGAAGAACAAACCACACTCAATGTTCAACAGTTGGGAAAACCGTGCAGCAACATTTCTGTTGGCACCTCTCATGTACAGTAGCCTACGGCACCACTTTCTCCAAGGCATCAATTAAGCTTCCATTGCAAGCAATCTTCGTCTACAGACTGAATAGGCACCACTGGAAACTCTTCCACTGGCACCATACTGATGACTGCCCATCTGGCAATCTCTGCTTGCACACCTTCAGCTGTGCCATGAAACAACAAGGTACAAGGCTAACTCTTTCGACGTTTTATAACACAATCCTAAAGGAACCATTTTCAACTGTGAACTATCCCATGATGCTGTAAGTAGTGATATTACACTTGAGTTCCAAACACATGTGGCAGAGTGAGTCAATTTATTTACCAATGTCCTTTTAAAAAGTGCAGGGAAATCCAGTTTGGATCCAGTAAAGACCATGGTGTAACGGAGAATAGAAGTATGACTCACCCTACATGTGTCTACCCCACCACCAATAGCTGAACTGTCAGTGTAAAATCACTGTGGTAAACCAAATGCCCTCAGGTTATCATCTCACCTGTGATGCTGCATTGGAATTGGCAGCCTCCCGAGAGTTGCTCCTCCCAAATCCCCACTTCCTGGCACCTGGCTGTGGAACAACAGGACTCACAATCCTATCCCTTTCTGACCCTCTCCGGGTTCTTTTTCCTGGATCCTTATTTGCCAGTGCTGCAGGTGCGGCAACTACGTCAGACACTGGCGTAATGTCCAGTTTATCAGGAGGTTTCATCACCACTGGGGGTGGAAGCAGCGGAGTTGAGGGAGGGGGCAATGGGTCTTGTTTCTTTGGGTCCACAGTGGCTTCTGGCAGATCCAAGTTTGCAGGTGCCTCTTCAGTCTTGGGTAGCGAGTCAGTTGACTCACCTGAAGCTCGCTTCTTCCTCTTGCGGGGCCTCTTCCTCTTGTTCTTGAAAGGGGACATGAGTTTGGATTCCAGGTCATCATCCTCATCCGCTGCATTCAGGTTCAATGGATCATTGACGTTGGGTGGGATCAAGACTTCCACCTGGCCCTTGCGGTGCTTTGGAGTTGGCAAGGGTGATGACTGTGGTGTCACTGCATTCAGGGCCCTTTGTACAAGTAAATGAGAGATGTCAGATTTCGCAAGTGAGTAACACGACATAATAGCTGGAAAAGTATAGCCTCTGGTCAAATAAATAGGTTCCTGAGCAAATATGAGAACTAATTAGGGTGTAATTTACTCAACAGGAACATTACCAATGCCACCATCTTGCAAAATGATGCATAATCAGCTCAAACACAGCTTGCTAGATAACAGGCATGAATCATGCTCCAATAAAATAACCTTGTAAATGCAGAAAAACTTTTAAAAGTCACAAAGCAATTTAAAAACCAGACCTGTTAACTTCCTCATTGGCCAAGCTCCCTAGATTGAGTGGATCTCTTATGTTGCCTCCAAGCAAGAACTTGGTTGGGGGCACAATGTCAGACTTCTTCCTCCTCTTCCCACCTCCTTCTGTTGCAGTGGCGGCTGCTCCTCCTCCTCCTCCTCCACCTCCACCCCCACCACCCCCTCCAATGCAGAAACTGGCTGCCCTCTTCCGTGTGCCCTTCTGGCCACGAACATCCCCGCTGCTCTTTGCCTTTTTGCTGGCATTGTTGCTGGTGCTCGCAGCTGTACTGCTGCTCTGTTTTGGCGATGTGTTTCCTGTGTTGATCAGAGGAGCTGATGCCGATGACAATGATGCCAATGTGGCTCGCCTCTCTCGCTTATCCACAGGGTCAAACCTAACTCTCTTAGGGGCCTTTGGTATAGATAAGCCACCTGGTGGCTGAATCTTGGCTGATGCCATGCTCTCTTCTCACCTGCAGAGAAACAACAACTGTTAAGAGGTTGCCACAGGTTCAGTGCAAAAATTTCTTACAATTCTTGACACATTTTCAGTTGACATGGCAAACCCACATCAACAATGCTGTCAGAAACAAATAAAAATTCCCTAACAAAGAAGTTGCTACTGAATCCAGGTTCTAAACATACCTGTTTCATTGGATACAGCTACTGCGAGAATGTTAAGTTATTCATGTAATTATTTGTAATTCACAAGGCATAAACTTATTCAGTTAATTATTCACCCTGCACTTGTGCAATGTGAGCCACACGTAACAAGCTGGTATAATACGTACGACCATTTATGCTAAGCTTGCCCTCAGGTAATTATACAAGGAGCTGAGGATCTCAAAAGTTATGTGAAATGATACGAGGTCAGATCACAAAGAATCTCATTTCCCCCCACACTTTTCTGTACTTCACCCAACCCAACCCCCAAGCTCCACTGAACCTCAGTGCACAAGCCTAAATTTTTCTAGTACTACCAATCAACTTTAGTGGTGGACAAACAGCTGTTGTGTACACTGCATTCATTGCATTTTCTTCTAGTGCCACATTGACCAAACATGTTCAGAACCACTGCTATTATTACAATACATTATGTTCCCGATACGCTTATCGAAACAATCAGGAAGATTCAGCATGCTTTTGGGAATGAAGCAATAGGAACAACAAAAATAAAAGACTGCCACTATAGTTTTAAATATAGACGAACAAGTTGACAGAAACTAGGCATTCAGCACAGCAATTTGAAAATGGTTGTATTTTACACATTAAGGTGCGTTTACATGTGAGCGATTTGATCGCCAAGCGATGAATCCAATTGTTTGAGGTGAAAGTAACAATCGGTTTTCGCCTCAAACAATACTGGTTACTTTGGTTACGCAGCAATGTTACTACTGGCGACGACATCGCATGATCAAATCGCTCACATGTAAACGCACCTTTAGGTAATGCCATGTCTTGCATTGCAATTCTGTGTACATGATCACAGACAGCATGAAATTATGTGTACCGTAGAATTTAAAAGCCAAGTCTGTTACTAATGAAAATGTGTGCAGACTGTGCAAGCCATTCCTCTTCTTTCCTGAATGCTTTCAGCCCATCTAAGGCAAGGCTTTAAATAAATATTGACAGGAAGCCTGACAGTGATTACTTTATGGTACATACTGTGTGCTGTGCAGTGCTCAGCCAAAAAAATTACCCTCTCCACTCCCAAATACAGTCAAACCGGTCCACCATATCACCTCATTCTCATAAAAAATTTCTGTACCAAACAGATGTCAGTAATGTGCAGCAATACATTTGAAAATCCCCCACCAGAACCACGATAAAAATCTGCACTGGCCAAGCTTCAGGCGATTCCAGGGTTTTATGATTAAATGCTTCAAGTTTGAAAGTTAAATGTAAGGCTGGGGGGTATTCTCCACAGTATGTATCAGAAGCATTTACCCTTTTTGTTCACTGCTGGAAACGATCTTATTATCTGCGAAAAACACGCCAATATTTCGCACCAAAAAAAAACCTACACAAGTTAATCAAGTTGTGCACACGTGTGACCTGATTTAGCTCAGTGATTTAGGTATGCAAGAATAAAGACACCAATGAACTGGAAGCACAACCTGATATGCTCGTCCCGTATTTCCAAGATTGGTTCCCGTTACGGTTAGTATTACCCACACGCGCAAAATGGCAAGAGGCGGGCCCATGGCAATGAAAAATATTGCGTCGACGCCAATCGGTTTTTTAAAAAGAAAATCCTTCGCGGGGTCAGGCACGACCCGTGGGTACCACCACATGTCGCCTCAAGAAGTGACTTTATCAAGATACAACGTGAGGCAATTATTACGGCAAAATACCCCCTTTGTCCAAAGTACAAACGACAGACACAATTCCTCGCCTGCAATGTTGTGATATGACATTTCGGTAAGTATATTAAATCGCACTTGTACTACTATCATCGCAACTTGACTCTGCCAGATTCGCATTTCAACCCCAGTGCAGTGTGCTACCACCCCATTTCTTGCACCTGACATCAAATATTCAGAGAAAAATTCCTAGCTAAAGGCATGCAATAAAAGAAGCCGAAGAAGGGGAAAAGGGGGAGGAAAAATAGGCACCCACTGGCATTTCCTTTGTTGACAGTAATGAATCACGCTTTGTTGGACCATGAAGTATGAATTCATAACACCCCCCCCCCCCCCAAGGTTCCTGAAATACTTATGACAGNAAAAAAAAAGTGTGCATGCAATCGTCTGAAAACCCGAAGACAATTCCTAAGAGAAAGTTCGGTTGGAAGAATTTCTTCGGCAGTGATGCAGAGCAAATTTATAAAAAAAAAAAATGCAAAAAAAAATGCACAAACAGCCTTGTCGATGTCACTTGCCTGCAATAAGTCTAGGTTATCGCAATGGCACATGGGAGTTAAAAAAGCAGGCATAATGCGGGCTTATCATGCTATTCCTGCACACTCTGTCTGCACACAAACCGATTCACCATTTCCCCGCCCTACTCATAACATGTCAAGCTTCTGAACGACCTTGATATGCCTTTAAAAAATTGCGATAATCCTAATTTACAGAGATAATTATTTGGCAGCACAGTTTCAGCGATTTGTACAGTACAGTACTGTACACAGACAGGGCAAAATGCCAACCTTTGCATTTCTCCCATTGCACATTTAAAAAAAAAAAACAGTGCTACAAAAAAAAAAAAATGGATTGCTGCAGGTCCGCAAAAATACTGTATCAACATTGCTTCATTTTCAACCGATGGCATTTTGACCTTTCCGACATCCAGGGGTCACTTCCTTAATCAGAAAATTAATTAATAGGTCAGTGAATTCCCCTAGTGTGTCCTTGAAATCCT
>KZ538365.1:4706-77678 GCA_000934665.2 Catajapyx aquilonaris
GGGGGGGTTAGCACAACAAATCCTTGGCATGCAAGTAGGGGACTTCACAAGAATTGATGTGCATTTATCTCTGTAATTGAGCTGAAACCATCAAAATCAACTAGGGTAATTTTGTCTTAGAAATTCACAGTGCCATCAATGGTCAACAGGTAGAGTGCATCTTTCACTCAAGCCTGAATTGGAAAGCTTATGTGCCTGGCCCAATGGGGAGTATATGTAATGCCCTGCCATGCTTTATGGGTAGGCAAAAGTGAATGCATCAGTGACTTTCTTTACTGATATGGAGCTGAGTTAACCATCTTCCCAACTGTTGTATGGTACATTGTAGCATTATACAGGCCTATTCTTTTCCCAGGCCTCTTAGTCTGGTGTGGGCCCTCGTACTTTTACCCTCCTGCCTTCCCCTCTCTCTGGTCCTGATTCTCAGGGTAGTAGGACATAGAGGCTGGAATCAGGCAACTTTTTATACCTATCCCATACTTTTCCTCCTTCATTCCTACCTATATGTCATCTGCTGCCCTCCCTTCAAAATCTGAGTGGACTCCCTGAAGGCTGAATTTGAGTGACATGTTTCTTTTTTTTAGGACTCTTTTTAGTTGCCTTGGCACTATGGTTTGGCATTGGGTTCGCCTTAATTCAGGCATATCACCTTGTTGAGATTTTTCTTCATGGCCTAGACTTTATCGTTAGTGTGTAGTAAGTTTCACATGGTGTTAGATGAACCTGAGAATATACCTCAATCTTAAACCTAACCTGGCTAATTCCCCCCCCCANCCCCCCCTCAAATTCAAGAACCATTTTTAAAGCTTTTGCTCATTACCATCAATATATTCAGAATCTGCAACTGAGCCTTCCTGAAGAGCAACCACGCATTGATCAAATCAAAGTCCTTGGCGAGAGAGTGATTCCTGGTACCAATGAAGCTGGTCAGATGAATGTGAGGTCCCAGATTGACTCCACCCAGCAGGAGTGGCAAGGACTTCTCTCTGCCTTGGAGTAAGTCACATGTACTTTTTGGAAAGGCACAACATAATTGTTTGGCTTTTATAGATCTACCATTGCCAACCTAGAGAACAAACTTCAGCACTGGAATGAGTATGAAGCAATGAAAGACCGCTGCCTGGCCTGGCTCAGGGAGACAGACACAAAGCTACATGCAGTAGATTTGAAGGCCACCTTGCCTGAAAAAAGAACTCAACTAGAAGCCTTGAAGGTACAGTTATTTATGGGTGATTCCAGGGATAAACTTATTAGTTGAAGAAAACACAATAAATATGTCCAGTATTTTCAGTAGGGGAATTCAGTGTGTTCAGAAAGTAATCCTTGAAAAAAAGTAATCTCCTTCCTATAAAAAATATCCCAAATGAAATGACATTAATTTTTCTTCGACTACATTTCCAAACACAACTGTCAGTCCTGCATAGGCCTTATGAAATAACCTTTGCCACAGTTTTCAAATTTATACTACCCAGAGATAATTTTTTGTGTCTTGAAACTAATAGTGGAACTTATTCACTGGCCATTATGTAACTTTGAAATTCTTTTTGTACAAACAGATACTCCAAGGTGAGGTGCGAGCCAAAGAGCTGGAGATTGATTCACTTACTGAGAAGGCACAGCAGCTGTACAAGAGTGCCTTGAGTAGCCGCAGCTCCCAAGTGTCTGAAATAAGCACACGGTATCAGCAGGTGAACCACAAGGTGAAAGAATTGACATCCAAGTGGCATGGGTATGTCGGAAGCCACCAAGAGTTTGAAAGCCAGTTGAACGAGTGTGTGAGATGGATGGGAGACATAAGAGAAAAGCTTGCCTATTGTGCAGACCTTAGTGCTTCCTCCCAGAAGGACTTAGAGGCTAAGTTGGGCACCATACAAGACCTGCTGATGTACAAGGAGGAAGGGTTTTCTAGAGTTCAAGGAATCGTGGAACTGGCTCAGTCTGTACTATCAAACACCACTCCTCCAGGGCATTCGGCTATCAATAAGGCACTTGAGAGGATACAGGAGGAATGGAGCTTGCTGGCATCCAAGATGGTTGAAACTAAAGTAAGTTTTTTGGGTGAGGCCTGAAGTATTATTTTTGATGCAGCAGTATTTTCTGATTTTTTAATAAATTTATGAATCCTAAGAAATGCTTTGTTAAATTTTCTGCTATGAGTGTGTTGCTATTTGAATGCATAGCAGTCATGTTTTTTCTTAATTCTAAATGCTTCTTACTATGAAATGCAATTAGTAAATTGAGTACCAGAACATTTTGTCAGGTTCTCCTATTTATCTATTTTCAGACCAACTTGGATGAATGCATCCATTGTTGGTCCGGCTTCTTGGAGCAGGTCCATCAGCTGAGCAAGACAGTTGAGTACATTGAGACAGCATACAACGAAGTTGTGGAGCTTCAGACATCCATGTCTGAGAAGAAGGCCCAGTTGGAGCGCCTCAAGAGCCTAGATGAGAAGGTGACATGTGAGAAAATGGAAGTGGACAACCTAAAGGCTAGGTCAGCTGAGATGCTGGCTGGTGGACAGCAGAGTCATGCAGCTTTGCAAGCGCAGGAGATCTTGCGCAAATTTGACATCTTGGCAGAGAAGGTCAAGGTAGGTCTTTGTTTTGATATCATTTGAAGAGCACAGATAGAGTTGTTTTAATATCCAGGTGAATTTGACTAAATTACAAGAAAGATTTCTTGATGTGTAGGTAAAGGTGGTAATATCATAGTTAGTGTTATTGTATTCTTTATATGTCATGATAGTATTACTGCACATGGTAATCTGCCAGCACCAAATTCAGAATGGTGAATATGTAGGACTAACTGGGAAGAGCTAAGTGTCCCTTCAATAGAATGTTACACTGACAATTGCAGAAATTGCTTGATGAGACAGTGTTGTGTGATGACATTGTGCAATTTCAAATGTTAGGTCACACTTTTCAGTAAGAATAATGTCTGGGAGTATTTTTTAGTAACTTATATGCAGACAAAGCATAAGTCACATATAGAATTGTCTTTCTTTTAGTAGGTAGTGTTTTTTGTTTTTCTCTTAGTGTTATTTTATTTCCTTGCACTTTTGCAAGGCACAATTCAATACTAATGAAGTTATTAGGTAGTCAAAGTCATATTTACAAATTAAATTGTTACTCTTCAGTACTGTCATGAGTATGCCTTAATTACCGGTATATATTTACAGAAATTGAAAGCTGACCGTGAAGAGCAGTTTAAGGACCATCGCAATTACAAGGAGGCTCAAGATGAGTTAGTTGCATGGCTGAATAGAGCAAGAGAGAAGATTCCAGCAACTAAGCAGAGGTCTCTTGGTGATCGTCCAGCTGTAGAGACTGCACTGTCTGCTCTCACAGTAAGGTTTGCACTTCAGTGGTGAAGACATGTTGGGTTTCAACTTTCCCACTTTCCAGACATTACTGAATAAGCAAGCCCAAGGACAGATGCTAGTGGAAAGGCTGCAACATACAGGCAGTGTAGCAATGGCTAGCACTTCTCCTAAGGGAGTGGAAATAATACGAAATGAAATTCGAGCCCTTGAGGAGAACTTTGATGGACTTTTCAAGGGTGAGTTTTTAAACAACACTTAAATCTTTCTGCAGAGATTTAACCCTGCCATCCTGAAAACAGAAATTCAGGAGTCCAAGGCCTTGATGGAAGCCACTATGCGGCAGTGGACTGAGTACAAAGATGAGTATGAGCGCTTGTCTGACTGGCTGCAACAGACTGACATCATAATCAAAACTGCCAAAACGTATTTGCCTGCCAATGTCGAAGAAAAGAAGAAACAAGTTAAGGACATGCGGGTAAGAATTAGTAATCCTTCATGTCCATTGCCTTTGTTGCATACAAAAATTCAAGATGGTTGATTTAATCTCGGAAGACACCTTGATATTGGGGGCAAGACAGTTCAACGAAGGTTTTGCATGTTTGTAGCAGACCCTGATAATAATTCAGGGTGAGTCTTTTAAAATGCAACCCACATAAAGTATTTGGCTGTAGATGATGAATAGTTGGAGAAAGTAATATACAATATAATTTAAGGGCTACTTGCAAGGATGTTGAAGTAGATGTCTTTTTTTTATGTGCATGAGGAATCCGAACCATGATACAGATGGCAAACTGAAGCCCAACAGATGCTTCAGGTTATTTATTTCCCCTTAACTGATATGAATGAGGGACCAGGAGGACAAAATATTTTTTCCTCTTATTTGTACCCTCCCTTAGCCTGATGTGATTCCCCCTTTGCTGGTCTCTGTCATTCAGCAAGCTTCTAAGCATCTCTCTCTATGCTCCATATGCATTTGAAAATGAACTTGAGGGGGATGTAGAAGAATTGTCCATTTTGCACATGCCACTACTGTGGCTCATCTGGCACATTTTTGTATGCTTGATGAATGTTGTAAGTGGTTTAACAAAAAAACTTACCCTACATAATGTAAGTTATGTACACTGTGTATCGTAGCTATGGCAATGCTCTGGAAATGAAGGCCATCACAATCTGTCGCTTCTTTTGGAAAGGGCATGTGAAACATGTGACAATTTATCATGAAGGGCTCTTTAATTAAAAAATAGTGTTCAAGGCAATAACTATAACTAGCAGGTTACCCGGCTTTGCCCAGGTATGTTGTGGTGGTAGTGGTCAGGATATCCATATCTATATTATTTTTAGGAAGTTTGTTTATAAAATTTGAATTCCATATACACTTGATATGCCTTAAAACTGGCCTCATGGGCTAACTAAAAACAATGAACTAAAGTTTGTCAATGCCTGTGAAGGTCCTGCACATGGTGATGATTCCCATTCTTGTACCAAACGATCCGGCAATTTCTTATCAATCTAGTCTACCCATTAAATGAATGACAATTAACAATTGACTTACACCCTTCTTGCACCATACCCTTCAATATTATTGCAGCAATTCTTGATGATGTTGCACATGTTGTAAAGTCAGGTGTCTATTGTTATAGACACAACTTTTTAGTAGGTATGTAGAAATGGAAAGCCATTGTTTTGTTACTGCCTCTGTGCAGCTTGTGTCTGGCTACTTTATGTTCTAGACGGGACTGGCATTGACTGTTTTATGCTGCCTTTTAGTTCGTTTGCATTTGGCAGGAGATTGTCCAAATGTGTAACGCTTCTTTGGAGGCATTTGATTGAGAGAAAGGAAGGGGTTCAAGTTTCCATCGAGATGCTCAAAATAGTAGTAAAGAGTATCTTTTGATATTGTTGTCGGATAATGGTGCAAGGAGTGGAGGTATAGGGTGTTGTGGGAGTAAGGCTCATTTTCGGAAGCTTAAACATGCGGCATTAAATTCCTCGAAAAAAGTAACCCCTGGTGTGCTTGTTTAAGGCAGTGTAGGGGCATACCCCTGGATTTCTATAGTGAACAAACACACCCGCCCACAAACCCACAAACATCCTCATTTATAGATATGTAGATAATTGATGATGTGGATGATCTAGACCGAATTATGTGGATTGCATTGTAAAAGGTTGAGTGTGTTTTGTAATGTATCATTACAGTCCATGTATCATGACAATCTTTGTATTTTTATTATGTGGCAGGAACTGCTGGCCAAGTTGGAAAAGGGTCAGGAGCAAATGGACAGGTTCACCCAAATTGCTTCAAGCCTCCTCTCAACACATCTTGATACATTTGTGAACAACCAACTCCGCCAACTGACTTCAAGATACCAGGTGCAAACAAACCTGGCCAAGGATGTCCTCCGCAAGGTAGAAGCCAACCTGGAAAATCACCAGCAATATGAGGAGAGTTATGCAAAGGCTAAGGCATGGATAGAGAAGGCTAGGGAAATTGTCTGGGATTGCAGTGAGTGCACCTCCTCCAACAGCAGCAGGGAGTCACTTGAGTCCCAGCTAGGAAAGATACAGGTGTGTGCATTGAGGTTTACTTTAAGTCCATAATTATACTTTAGTTATTGAGATATTGCTGACTACTGCATTCTTCTGGCATGGTTTGTTTTGTTTTGTTTTCTCTACCATGGGCCCTTTTAGGGAGGGAAGGGGAGGTTCCCAAGGGAGGGTACTATTTCCAGTCATTTCGGACCCTCTTAAATACCAGACCTTTTCTCTTGGCCTTGGGCAGAGAAGGGAGTGCCAGTCTGCCTGGACATGTCGGGTGAAAAGCGGCAAAAGACCCGACCAAGCGAAGGTGACAGGGATGAGATTTGATCCCTGGTTTAATAGGTCCACATAGTCATTCCCAGGATTGGATTTTAACCTGTACAGTTTTCATGTTCCTAGTAAGTAATATTTTGTTCAATGCATTGACCTTGGGTGAAAGTCGAGGCCATGCAAAAGTTTGTCATGGGTTATATTGCTCAGAAAGATGGATACAATTTTGCATTGACAAATGAAAAATTTTCTCCATTATTTTTAGCAATATAGTACTTATGCAAAGTCTTAACACAAAACAAACAAACCATCTGATGTTCTGATGCAAACATTTATTTTTCTGTGGAGCCAAATGCCATCTGTTACTGGTGTGCTGTATATGTGTTCTGGGAAGTAAGCATGAAAACACTCTTGATCCTTTTTAGGAGCTTTTGAAGCACCAGGAGGAAGGTCAGGCCCTAGTTCACTCCACTGTGAACCTTGGTGAGAAGTGCCTGCGTAACACTCGCTCAGATGGTCGAGATGTGATCAATACCCAGATCAAGGAGATTCAGACTGACTGGGACCGGCTTGTACGCAAAATGGCCAATGCCAAGGTGTCCCTGGAGACCAGTTTGCTCCAGTGGGCTGATTACAGCTCCTCATACACCCAGCTCCAAAAATGGATCAGTGAGAGGGAGGCCAAGCTTCAGCAAGTATGTGGGCAAAAGCCCACAGGGACCAGACAGAAGAGCAAAGGTGGTGCATCATCACTCAGCATTGGAGAGAGGAAGGCCACCTTACGCAAGACCAACAGCATTGTCCAGGATATTGTGTCTTTTGAGCCAGTTATTGAGTCTGTTACTTCTAAGGCAGAGGACCTCATGCAGCAGCAGCCAGCATCAGAAATTTCTAGCAAATACCAAACTTTGAGCAAGCAGGCCAAGGAAATCTACGCCAAGCAGAAGGAGATAGTGGAGCAACATCAGGTTAGCGTTCATTTTTGGGCATGTTTGATTTGAGGTAACAAGTGATACATGTCAATATACAGCCTACAATCATGGTCCTTTACGTTTGCAGACTTGAGTTGGGTTAACTTACTTGTCATTTCATGATTGTATGACTCATTTCTTACATAGGCAGTGACTGTCAAGTCAGATGTGTATAACAGGTTGGATCCGATAACTCTGGAAAAAATCACAGGGTCGGTAGAGGCCCCACAGGCAAGTATTTTGAGCTTTGGTACTCATATCCGGAAATGCCCCCATACAGGGGTATGGCCGTTTCCACCTTTGGTCTGTTGTGCCTGGTGGGTAGGCAACCCATCGTACTCGAGGCTTGCATTAATCAGGCGTTCATCAGGTTTTGCATTTGACATGACACTTGCAATTATTGCGAGTGTCAAGTGCTAAACCTGATGAACGCCTGATGAACACAACCTTCAAGTATGATGGGTTGCCTACCCACCAGGTGCAACAGACCAAAGGTGGAAACGGCCGTACTCCCGTAAGGGGCCATTTCCGGACATGGGTACCAAAGCTCAAAATACTTGCCTATGGGGCCTCTACCGACCCTGTGATTTTTGCCAGAGTTAGCGGATCCACCCTGTATATGTATTCATATGTATGTGACTTGGCCCAAAAAATCAGATGGTGATGGTTGATCAGATCCATTGGGAACAATATTTTTGTGAGTTTTAAATGACTGGCTAATGGGTAAAGAGAATGAAGGGAGCAAGCAGGCAGAGGTGGGTACTCTGGAAGTGGGAGTATGGAGGCAGCTGAAGAAGGGGAATGTCATCAGTCTCACCTCATAGGTTATAACATATCACTTGGAGCAGTTGGAGGGGAAGATCACATGCAGCATAGCATAGCACTAGTAGTAGTGGTCATAGATTATTGAGTGTCATTAAACTACAGACTAGGAAAACCCTCGCTCGTCCGCTTGCATTTTCCTAGGGCGCAGGCCTAGAAACCACTCGCTGCACTCGCTCTTTTCTAGGCCTGCGGCCTGGGGTACCTATTAGGTGCACCGTATCGCCGGGGGCGCCGGGGGAGGGTGTAACGTTAGCCCTCCAGCAGTCTTCGAACAACCCGATTAGTGACAAGTGAGAACATGTCTGTCCTGTGTCTGTCGTTCCATAAAGGAAACTGACTCTGTAAACAACTTCACAGTAGTGCCAACTGGGCAACAATACAGAGAAGTAATGAACAGTTTCCCCGGCAACTCAACAGAGGAGTTGTTTACACCCCATGGGGCATGAGTGGAACGTGGGCCAATGGGGAAGTGGCGGTAACAATATATGGGTGGACCAATCAGAGGGCTTGGCCCCCAAACTCCAGCATTTTAATATTATAGATTCCCTGACATTTGCTGGAGGATATTACTGACTGGGACAGATCAAGGTGACTCCATATTCCCCACCCGACTCTAAATCACCCCCTCTGCCCATCTGCTCTGTTTCCTGGAGGTGTCACCTACAGACCTAGTGATCACTAACAAATAAAAAATAGATCGTGAACTTCAATCATGAACTTGCTGATATGTGAACTCGGATTCAGTCTGAATTTGACCATGGAGTTATGAATTTTCAATTTTACTGGGGTATGAATGCAGTGATGGGTCTGTTGCTCTTGAGAGGCTGTATTTTAAAAGTACCATTGTTTCCTTTTTTATATAAGGAATCTGCTAATGTTTATAAACTTTGATTCTAGATTATAGCTTTACTATACTACCTGCAAAATGCTGGTGTAGTAATACGTCTTGGTCATAATCAAGCACCCCCAATGGTATATATGTTATGGTAATCATGATTATAATTTGCAGTCATTCATTGATGCTGGAAATGAGTTTATGCAGTGGATAAGAGTGGCCAAGGAGAAACTAGGAAAAATATCTGAACCCACTGGTGATAAGGAATCACTAAGCAGTAAAATCACACAATTGAAGGTACAATAAGAAATTTTTAGTGCATTTTGCAGAAATTGAATGAGGATAACTTGTGTTACAGGTCCTACAATCAGAGCAAGAAGAGGGTCAAAATAAATTGGACATTGCATTGGAAAAGGGAGATGTTGCCTGCAAAGTGGTAGATGAAGAAGATAAGGAGATTGTAGAGGAGGAAGTGGCACTGATGCAGGAAGAATTTGACACTTACTCGTAAGTATTTTAGTAAATAATATTATACCAGCAGCTTTGTTGGACTGGTTTATTTTACAGAGACTCACTGAACAAAACCAAAACTCTCCTGGAGCAAGCCATAGTGAAGTGGACTGAGTACCAAGAGCAGTACCAGGAGGCCAGCGAATGGCTGACTCAGACTGAGGGTGTGGTCCAGGGCTTTAACAAGTTGCAGGACTCTCTCCAGGAGAAGAAAAATGTCCTGGAGCTCTTCCAAGGACACTTGCAGACTATATTTGACTGGCAGAAGGAACTGGATCGACTAAACATGAAGGCTCAAACACTGCTGGAAACCTGTTCTGATTCAAGGATTTCTAATGCAGTGACCCAGCTGACAACCAAGTACAACACTTTGCTTTCTGTTGCCAAGGAAGTGATGAGGAGGTTGGAAATGCACTATCAGGTAAAGAATATACTCTTACGTTTATGAATGGTGAGAGAAGAGATGGGATTTATTTCTAGGAACATCAACAACACAACACCCTGTTTCAAGAATGTCAGGATTGGATTGACCGAACACGTGAAAAGCTAACAGAATGCTCTGAGCCTTCAAGCAGCCTTCAGGACATTAACAACAAGTTGCAGACCTTGAAAGGAATCCGTCATTCTCTTGAGCAAGGCCAGAATAAGCTGAGGTCAGTAATGAGCAGCAGTTGGAATATCTTCTTAAATGCACTTATATGATATTTTTCCTCTAGATATGTGTTAGAACTGAAGGAACGAGTGATCCTTAACACTGAACAGACTGGAGCTGCCAAAATTCAAGAGGATACTGAAACTCTAAAGCAGGAGTTTGAAAAACTTATGGCAGATATTCATGATACAAGACAATCCCTCACAAACAGAGCCGCACAGCTGGAGGAACTCGAAAAGGTATGCTTGGCTGTCAGAAACTGTTCTTTGTTTCCAATCTGAAATATTTTTGTTATTAGACCCACAAGTTGCTGAATGAATGGCTGGAAGAAATGGAACTAAAAGCCAATGCTGATGGTGGAATTCTATTGAGTGAACTGAGTGAGAAAAAGGCGATGCTCGAAAAGTACAGGACAATGCTACGGGATATTGCTTCACATGTGGAGCTGGTGAAGAAACTACAGAGCAAGTTGGACCAAGCTGGAAACGTTCCCCGAGAACCTTACATGCCAGCCCTCAAGAAGTATACCGAACTGAAAGAACTGGTCATGAAAAATGTGAAGGTCAGTTCTTCTTACAAAAAACTGCACCTTGGGTTTAGTATTGCTTTAAAGTTGTATTTTATTGGTTTTATGACTTGTAAAGTATGTGCATAGGGATGTCATATTCAGTACTGCACAAGTAACATAACTACATGTTGCTGTTAACATTTTTCCTCCAGTTATCCATGTTTTTGGCCTTCCTACAATTTGATCCTAATTTTGAATATCCCCACAACTACCCAACCCTTATCAGCTGTTGAACCTTCCCACTTTATCATCCAATGTGTTGAAAGAGGACTCAAAGCATTCGTGGTTTGCTGCTGCATTCCAAGTCTGTAGGACTATTGCACCTGTCACTGTTGTAGGTGTGTCAGGTGGTGTTGATAGATAAGTGAGGAAATATAACAATAGAATGCTGATTAACAAAAGCTGGGCTGTGTGGTCAATTGTATTTTTTTAAATGTATATCTGCAATGCTATGCTTTATGTCTGATCATCATGTGTGTATCATGTTGTATGGTTTTTTTCAGGTGTATGAACAGCAAGTGAAAGATCATGAGGAGTATCGCCAGGCCTACAATGAGGCGTCTGACTGGGTACGTAAACTTCGTATTGAGGTCCAGCAATGCAGCGACTCTCATGGGGAAAAAAGTCAGGCTGAAGATAAGCTGCGCAAGATCAGTGAGATTCTGCAGATTATTCCTGAGGGGGATGTGCTGGTGACTCGAGCAGTGACCTTGAGCAAGAAAATAATGGAGACAACGTCACCCGAGGGACAGGATATTCTTCACCAAGAGATGCGCCAACTCAAGTCTAACTGGGAGGATCTGTGTGCCATGTGCAAAGAAGCACAAAAGACTCTTTCAAAGTGCCTCTCTTCATGGGAAGAATTTGATGATGTTCATGGGAAGGTCAAGGCCTGGCTGGAGGGTTTCCAGAGGCGTTTGGCAGCCCAGCCTGAGACTGAAAAGAGCAGCCTATCTGACCTGGAACACTGCAAGGATTTGCTTTCAGAGGCAAATCAGAAAAAAGCAGCTATGGAGGAACTGAATGATCGTTGTGAAGTGCTCATGGAGTACAGTGCATGCAACAGGGTCAGGGACCAAGCAGTGGCTCTCCAGGCAGCCTACACTGCAAGCTTGACAGCTGCCCAGGCACTAGCAGCCAGAGTGCAGAAGAACTTGTCAGACCATACAGAGTTCCTGAAGGTCAGGGATGAGCTGAGGGAGTGGCTGCGAAGAGCAGAGGGCACAGTTCAGGACTGCACTGGGGTCGGGGATGAGGAGGCAACCAAAGAGAAGCTGGACATCATTAAGGTAAAGGAATGTGTAATACCGGAAAGAAATTGTTTAAACTTAGGCTAATCCATATCCTGTAAGGCTAATTTTTCAGGTGATGAAAGCCTCTGAAAATTTCTATTTGCTGTCCTCTTTTTGATATTATCTCACCTACTGTATGTTTACTGTTATTGACACTCTGACATTCCCATTATCTCCCATCAACCATTTATTTTTCTGTTAACAGGGTACTTTGATTCATTTCTGTTACAAAAAAAGTTGTTCAATATTGTGTAGTTGCTCCCATTTAAAAACATTTGAAGGACATCTGTTCATAAGATGGTTGTCCACAGTGTGCAATTTAAGCCATCTTCACATACACATGGGACGAGGTTGCGTAAAAATATGGAGCATTTGACATTCACATAAGGTTCTGAAAGTGGGTGGTCAGGTCATAGCACACCTGATCCATTCCTTTCCATGTGACATTTATTAGCAATATTAGGCATCTGACCTGGCATGCCTTCTGCATAAATGACAGTATAATGTTATGTATGCAGGGAATATTGAGAGAGAGTGGAAGTGGGTAAAAAACATCGATACCAGAAAGATGCTGCATAGAGAAAAGCAAAGGCATCAACCAGTGCAAAAATCTTCACAGGAGGCAGAGGTGGAATTTTCATCCCACTGCTAGTTACTGCTAACTTATCAGTACCATTGCCAACACTCTGGTACTGCTAAGTTAGGAGTAACTAACAGTGGGACGAAAATTCCACCCAAGGTTCCCCGATATCTGAGAACTGCTACAGACATACATATTTGCCAATCCAGTTTGCCTCAGGTCTTGAAGAATACTGAACTGCTTCTTTTTCAGTTGCTATCAACTCGTATGACAGAGGGCCACCACCTACTCAACATGATGCAGGAAGCATTCACAAAGGCAGTAAACACAACCCCTTCAGACCAGCAAAATGTAATGCGCCAGGAAGTGAACGACATGAGAGCTGCCTGGAATAAGCTGTCCAAGGATGTGGAGTCTCTCATGATGCAACTTGAGGCATGTACCATTTAATTTATTACCTTCCAGGGAGGCATGGTGGTCTGGTGGTTACGCCACTGGCCAGCCAAGAGGGAGGCTGGGGTTCAAATCCCGTCCCCGTCACCTCTGCTTGGCCGGGTCTTTTTCCGCTTTTCACCCGACATGCTGGGGCAGAATTGCACTCCCTACTCTGCCCAGGGCCAGGAGAAAAGGCCTGGTGTATTTCAGAAAGTCAGAAATTACTAATTACAGCGCCCTCCCTCAAGAACCTCCCCTTCCCCCCTAAAAGGGCTCCGCCCTATCATGGGGTACATTAAATAATAAATAATAAAAATTATTATCTTCCATAACTTACAATTGATCTTACGCTACAGAATGCTGTCAGTCGATGGGAGGAGTACACCGAGAACAAGAGCAAGATTGCACGATGGATACTTGAGATGGAGGAGATGCTCAAGGATGTTCCTGACTCAAAGGGAGAGCTTGGAGAGATGAAGACCCTTATAGAGCGCTATAAGGTATGGAAGCATTATTTTGATATCACTCAATTTTGATTAACATCTTCGATCATCGATCTTGTTAAAGGGGGTCCACCAAGATATTTAGGGTAATTGCTGGGGTATATTTGTCCAGTAAATATTCTAATATCAGTATGAGTAGTTCTCAGGTCCATCATTCTCATACAGCACAGTATGAACAAGAAGGTTGGCCACATGCACATGTGTTAATTTGATTAAAGTATGATATTGTTATTATGTTTGCATAAAAAGAGTGTTACTTCCCAATATTGCATGGGGTTTCCCAAGTTTGTAGAAAGCAAGAGAATTTTGTGCTAAGAAAATGATTGAAGACTGCTGTATTGGTTGCTTTTCATGCATTATTTTCTGACATGCATCTCTAATATATTATTACGTTCAGTTCAAGGTGCACATGTGCTAAGAGATTGAATGACAATGACACCTAGGGAGTCTTTTATTTATTGTTGGGCCTCTGCTGGTTGAAATTTTTAATTTAAATTTTTTGACATAATGTTGTTCAGTTATATCTGTAATGTGAATCTTTCACTGGACTTTTTTGCAGCACATTCAATCCAAAGTTGAGAGCAAAAAGGCAGATGTGGATCGCCTGGTGTCAGAGGCTTCTGAGCTGTCTAGGTGGTCCCGAAGCAGAGAAATTTTACAGGAGGCCCACATGCTGCAGAAAAAGTGGGAGGAATTGATGCAGAGAAGTCGCAATGTGCAAGATCAGCTGGAGAGAGAGATGCAGGAGTACACTTCCTATCATCAAGCATTGCAAGACACAGAGAAGTGGCTACTTCAGATATCTTTCCAACTCATGGCTCACAACTCTCTTTACATAACAAACCGGGAACAGACACAAGAACAAATATCACAGCATGAGGTGAGTTTTGTACAAACCATTATATTCTACATTATTTGCAGTGGTCAGAGGGATGGAGTTGGCGAAAGGCATGTTGAACTGAATTGGGTGGTGGGTCAAACCTGAGCAAATTCCAAATGTTTTAAAATACCCACCTCTCATTTCCTGGTAATGAAACACCTTTTACCAGTAATTTTTTGTGTACTTAGGCACTCCTGGATGAGATCAAGCAGTACCAGTCCACACTCAATGACGGTAAGGAGAAAGGTCGCAGGCAGATTGAACGATACATCAAGTCCACTCCAGGCATCAAAGAGGCTATTGAGAAGCAGCTCACCAATGTGCAGGATAGCTATAACTCACTTCTCAACACTGCTGTGCAGATCAAGGTCAGCCACTAGTTTCCTGATCTCTCTGATGTTTACCTCCATTTTAGTTGGATTAATAGAATCTGATAATGTGTGTGATGATTCTCCAAATTAATTTAAAGATTTCATTTTGCAAAACTTTGTTTCTTGAGCCCCATAACATTCTAAGCATAAACATTTTACAGTAAAGTAGTTGAACTAAGTTGTCCATGATATTGGTTGAAGAGGGTGTCATTGCTAAGATGTATGAGTTCACTGACTCTTATTCGTGTAGCCAAGCTCTTGGTGTAGCTCTAGAAGTGCTGAACATGGGGATTTTTTTGATTATTTTAGAAGCGCCTATTGGAGTCACTGGCAAAGTTTAATGAGTATGAGAATACCCTGGAGAGCATTATGAAGAACTTAGAACTGTGGGAACCTCAAATCTCTGCTGAAACTGAAGCAAGGGTACATAGCCTGTCTGCTGCAACAAAGTCACTGGAAACTGCACAGGTATTAAAGATTCTGAATATAATATTGGTCAGGCACTACAGTTAGCATTTTATTGGTAGGGCTTGCACAATAAGCTGCAAGGAGAGAAGAACAGACTAGCCATGGCAGTGCAGGCTTGTGAAGCTGCGACAGCTTCCATTTCACGTCCAAGTAGTCCACAAGACACTCTGCCACCACCCATTCCAGATAAGGAGTTGGAAGTACGGGCAAAATTGGAAGACTTAGTTGATCAGGTAATGAACTGCATAATGGTGCATGCACGAAACCGTGTTCATAATTTTATATAAACATGCATGGCCAGTGAATTTCATTCTCATTTCCCAGACCCATTGCTTCGTAGAAGTTGTAATAGTTAAAGCTTATGAAGGGTGGAAATTTTTTGTTTGTAATGTGTAATCAGTAGTTAGCCATGTCACTGTTTATTTGCTTGAAAGACAAGTATGCTTTGTTTGAAACTAAACTAGATAGCAGTCCCCTCGCATTTTATAAGAAATAGAACTTTTTCATCAACATCGTCACAATGAATCAGTTACCAACTCAGTACATTTCCCAGCAGCACATGAATGTTCAGTGAACATTCAGGAATATACAGTCAGCATTATATTGAACATTGAGTGGAGTAAGTGAATGATAAGCAGTAGGCATTGGATTGTTTGTTCAGTGCCATTATGAGTAGCCCCTGTTTTACGATATGGTTAAGTTCCAGCAAAACAGAGTCATAAAGTGCAATGTCATAGGAGACCAAATTATAATGTAATTGAATGGGATAAATTCCAAAATTTCCCTAATTTTCCCATGTACAGTACAGGACTAATATTTCTGATTTTTATGCTGATGAGTATTTGAAACATTAATGCACACATTTAATGAGAAATTCTGTGTTGAGGGTCATCAGATTCTGAGGGTTCCTTTCACGTCTTTGTCAAGAACTGCAGCATAATATAATATATTATGTAGTGTCTTGTAACAACAGCTACAGTAGGCATGACAGTAGGCCTACTGAAGGAGTGCAGAGATCAATTATACAGTATTGCATATATCTATACACTCTGCCACAATGCACCACTAAAAACAAAAGAAGTGTCTATTGCATCTTTGGGTTCACAGACATTGTATTGGGACAGAGATGTGTTACTGATTTTGAATGTTATCAATATTTTGCATGAAACATTTAAAAGAAAATTGTAGGTCATTATTTTGGAAAAGGTGGTTAATGTGAAATGTCATAAAACAGGGACTACTTGCCTTCTATGACTGCCAGTTAAATGGTAAATGACCTACATGACATTTGATGACAAATTATATCCAACTGATGCTAATTACTGTGTGAGTATGTTTTTAACAGAAATTATCTGTGAATGTCTACAATGAGACTTGTGGATGTTCATCAAACATTAGCAGGATTATGGCTACGGCATTCACTAAACATTCATGTTACCCTGGGGATTGGGACGTTGCAGAGTACTCCTTGTGGAAAGGCAACAGATTTTGCTACCATTACTGCATTTACTATTGACTCTTCTATTTCCAAAACTGCTAATTTTGTGCGTCTTAAAAATGAAAATAATAACTTTGGTTTTCCACAAGGAGTCAACCAACATTTGATGAAAGAGTGTACTCTGCTTGTTCCTGATAATTTTTGCTGTGGGTCTGGTAAAATATCATTGTCATGTGAGTCATGTAATTAGTAGTTGTAGGCAGGCTCTTGGCTGCCATAGTTACTGCACTATATATGCATGGCATGTCTTTTAATGTTGTGTGCGTGTTATGTTGTGTGCCACAGGAATTGCCTGAAGAGAGTAGTCAGCACAGACTGAGATTGCTTTTAAAGATGGTCGAGGAATCTCAGGCCTTTGCTACCCTTGAAGCGCTAACCTCTAAGGTAAACTCATTCAACAAAATTGTGTAATTACATATCCACCAAATAAAATTTGTGGATATTTGTTAGGTCCAAAGCTGGATGTCATCTCTAACATCTATGGTCAATGAGCTGGATGACATAAAGCGTCAGAAAGAGGCCCTACACAAATGGGCTGGAGAGCAGGAGGCCCAGCTAGCAGACATGAAGTCTCGTCCATCCAAGTTGCGGTCAGATGCCTTTCAGCTTGAAATGGGACAACTGGGAGACCTGAAACAGGCTATTGCAGAAAAAAAGGCAGTACTGCAGGATCTGGAGGAGAGGGAAGGAAAACTTGCCCCTGGAGCCTCTATAAGCAAAGACCTCAAGGACCGTATTAACAAACTTGAAGATGAAGTGAGTATGAATACAATTTGCTGGGATATAATTTTTTAAATGACCTGTGGTGAATTGGACAATAGATTAATAGTATTTGGTCCATATGTGACTCACCCCCATCCTCTCTTCTGCAAGCACTGTAAAAAAAATCCCCTACCTATAGGGAAAAGTATATAGGCATTGGCCTCTGAAGGAAACCTTTGGCATAAGATTTTAAAAATAAGTTGTATATCACACCTATGTGGATGTATTTATTGTATAAAGACAACTTTACTTATCAAGCAATGGTATTAAATTTAATAAATTACACTTACATTACAAATACAATTACATTTAAGTAGTCTTAAGGGCATTTTAAATATTAAGTTATATTTAAACCCACACGAAGGTCCGGTGATAGTCCCTATGGTGGGCAATAGGGGGTGGTTGCCACTGTTTTGGCACCAGATAAAAGGGTCAATCACAAAATGGGCTACAATGCTGGTAATTCTTAGTATGGTAGACTAACTTAAGTTACTGAAATTCCTTCTGTGATAATATAACTTTGCAGGTGAACAAGTACCTCAGCAACAAGTCTGGGATCCAGCAACAGATTGGTGACTACCGTGCTATGTTCCAAGAGGTTCAGGCATGGTTTGATCAGGTGATTCACAAGCTTGAATCCCTTGACAAGGGCTCAGGGTTGACATGTGGCCAGAAGGTAGACCGTGTGCATGAGATTGCCACTGAGTTTGAATCCTACAAGCCTCGCATTGACAACCTTAAGCGCAAGGCAACAGAGGTAGTGGGCCAAGTAAGCAACTTGGATGCACAGCAGATTGAGGAACAGCTGAAATCTGTGGACCGAAGGGAGAATGACATACAAAAGAGAATTCTACGAAAGATGCAGGTTAGTAGGTTGGTTCAACTTCATTATGGAGTTGATGCAATAGACACCACAAACCTGAACCTGTCACTTTTGTCAGTTGCCACAGTTGATGACACTACCTACAGTAATTGCTAATTTTATTCACTCACCATTTGCTTGTGAAGGAATTTGGGTTAACAATCTACATCCCTTGTAACTAGCTTCAATGATGAATGTCAATTGTAATTGTTAGTGGATTTCATTTTTAAGAGAAGTACTAAAGCAATCACACTGCTTTTGTGATTGCTAGATTCCCAGGATGCATAAATACTTAGGATAGAAAGTTTGCATCTTTTGTTACGAATTTAAGAAAAAATTTGTTTGCTCGAGATATTGTGCATCAGCAACCTACAAAAAGGTGTTTTGATTACAGTTGGTATGAATGCCTATTTTCCAGGTTCTTGAGTCAGTCAAGAGAGGCTTTGATACCACGAGAGATGAGATCAATTCTGCAAAGCAGTGGGTTCGTGACTGCCTGGAAGAGCTGCAGTCATCATTGCTGCCCCTGGGATTTGAGAGTAGTGCAGTGGAACTGAAGCTTGGAAGGGTTAGAGTAACCCAGAAGGAGGCAGAGGGCAAGCGGGTACTACTGGACACCCTGGAGAAACGGGTGGAGGGGATGAGGGGTGAGCTGGAGGCTAGCGAATGCCAGGAATTAGAGGCAGGTCTTAGGACATTTGGAACCGACTACCACCTTTTGTGTGATAAGATCAGGCAGGCTGTGTCTCAACTAACCACTGCAGGGGATGCAAGGAGGAAGTTTGAGTCTGACGTGGATGCAGCTCATCAGTGGGTGAAAGACAAGAAAGGAGAAATCACAGATTTGTCTACACTGCCTCTTGCAGCCAAGGACATAGAGGGTCAGATCAACAAGTACAAGGTGAGGTTACTGGAAATTTAAATGCAGTTTTGAGTAGCTAATGTTTACTATCCAATCAGCCTATGAGAACAAAACTCAAATCTGTGTTATGTTGAAGATCACATTATGCCACAGTATTAAATTTTACCTACTCTGGGATCACTCGGAGGTGGCGAAAATTATGAGATTCATAAGTACAATGCTGGACATTAATTCCGTCATACTGCTAGCGACATCTTCCAATGCGGCAAACGTGCGAATCGAAGTGATAGAGTGCGAGCCGTGCGAGTAAGAAATGATAGGCCTTGGGTGACATCACTGGCTATGGACAAACCTTTTTTTCCATTGCCCCCCAGCTGGTGACGTAACAATAAGGCCTACCTCTTCTTACTCGCATGGCTCGCACTCTATCACTTCGATTTGCACTTCTCGCGCATAAGAAAATGTGGCTAACAGTATGCCGTGATTCATGTCTAACACTGTACAAGGTTCATTAATGAAAGTGAGCCTGTCAAGTGGACAATGTTACAAATCAGTCAAGACAGAAGTATTATAAAAATCCCAAGTAGTATCTTTTATCCATTTTGTTGACATCATAATGACAGGAGAGCTAGAAAATATTCCCAAAGGACACCATCCCTGTGTCATTGTTGTCCCCTCCCTCCACTCACCAGGCCTTATCGAGTCAAACCACTATGAGGACAGGTGACACCCAAGAGTGTACAGTTGAATAGAGGAGGCTGGCAAGAGAAAATGAGAGCCAGTAATGGCCAGTAATGATTTGTTCAAATGTATTCCCCAAGACCACAGCTGTCCCACTGCCAGACCAAGCATCCAACACACTACCATAAAATTGCCATGATGACTGATGGAGAATCCTTGGACATCATTGTCAGAGGCAGATGTATATTGGATGTTTGGTCCAGCAGGAGGACACACATGGAGTGGTCAAGAATAAAATTGCCAAGTTATTTGCAAAAATAATTGTGTGCCGTTGCATGAAGGTTGTGAAGTAGTGATCAAGGCCAATGACAGGAGAATCTCTGCCATAAATACAATAAACATCATAACCTAAGCATAATAAAATCAGGTCAAGTAAAATGTTATGACTGCTGCTTTCACCTCCTGTCAAAAAGGGATATGAGTATAAAATGTTTGTTTTGAGGTTATTTGTGTTGACCTTATGGCATTCTTGTGCAGAAAATTGAAGCTGAAGCTGAGAATTTTTACGACAGTCATCTGGCTGAGCTGAATAAACAGGGAAACAATTTGATGAAAGATACTGATGAGAGGGATAAAAGCCGCCTCAAGAAGATTTTGGATGGTTTGTATCTGATTTTTAAAATACTTTCATTGCAATGAAGAAAATGCATTTTTTGACCTTTCCTTTTAGAATTAGAGAATGACATTTTGAGCCTCAAGAATCTGATTCAGGGGAAGATTAGTAGCCTGACAGATGCACTTTCAAGTCGTAAGGACTTTGAAAAGGAACTTGAGAGTTGCCAGCAGTGGTTGCATCAGGCAGAAGTCTCTCTCTCATCTGATGTTACAGGGTCGACTAATCCTGCAGTTTTGGAGGAACAGCTGGCCAAGGTGAGTGACATAAGGATTATGGTGGGGCGAATAAATTTTTTACAATTTCTTACCGACCCTTTAAGGTTAGTGCTGTGACATGAAGTTTGAGTAAAGTACTTTTATAATTTATTACATGATGCTCAGACAAATCAGTTCATAATTGAGTTTCTGAATGCTTCCCTCAATTTAAGGGTCCCATATCTTAATCTCAATTCCCCAACTTTCAATTCAGATGTTGTAAGCGCCAATGTCACACTTAAATCACTTTTCAGTATGAAAAGCTGCGTGATGAAGCACAAGCTCTGTCAGGCCAGATTGGTGACCTCGTCCACAAGGGTCAATGTTTGGTCCCATCGCTCGCTGAGGCTGACCGTCTGACCCTTCAGGACAATCTCTCTGAGGTGGCCCAAAAGCATGGGCGCATATCTGCTTTGATATCTGACAGGATCAATGCTTTGCAAGGCAACATGCAACAGTATAAAGAGATGGAGTCAGCAGTTCAGGACAGCCTGGCCTTCCTGGGTGGAATCCAGAAGGACCTTGAGGCAGCTAACCGTCCTGCAGGGAGTAAACTGGAGGATGCTCAGGCCTGTCTTGAGAACTACGAAAAGATTCTAGATGACCTGAAAAATTACAAGCAAAAATTGGATGGCTTGCACAGCCAGAACTTTGGGAATATTGCTGAGTTGAAATCTGTGATTGCTCAGCAGGATGAACTAATCCGGATGATTGAGGCACAGATAGAGCGACTGCGTCGCCTCCTAATGCTCCAGCAACAGTTCCTGGAGCTGGTAACAGAGATCACTACCTTCATTACAAAATACACTGAGATTGTGAAGGAGATTGAGCAAGGTGGGCGCACTGTGGAAGAGAAAATCAAGAGGTATGATGAGGTGATTGGGCGGATACAAGAATGTGAGGCACTGCTGACCTCTGCGGTGGACAAAGGCCAGCAAATAGCAGAGGAGGGGACAGTTACAGACAGGAATGCAATCACAGAGCAACTTCAGTCACTCAAACAACAGCTTCAAGGGCTCCGTAGGGCAGTAGAGAAGAAACGGGAGGAGCATGAGATGACTGCTGCTGAGTACAGAAAGATGGCTGAGGAACTGGATGCAGCTATGGATTGGCTGCATCCTAGGGAAGTAACAGTACAGTCTAGGCCATTGCTGGAAAGGTCCATAGCTTCTGTAGAAGCTGAGATACAGATACATAAGGTAAGATATTGAAGTTGCTAGATGACACTAGGTAGGCCTACTGAATTAAAGCATAAATTTTACTTCTGCTAATGAGTTGTTGGAAAAATAATAGACAGGCCAGACTACTGCCAAGAATCCAATATGTAACGAAGTGTAACAGAAGAAACATATACAAGGAATTCATTGTGAAACATGGCACATTCTATTGTTAAATAATTGATGGAATTTTGTAATATAATTTTTAATCAAGTTGATATGAGTAAATCATAATAACCAAAAAGTCTCTTCCAGCTGCGAAGTGTTTAAGGCTGGCAACATATCATATACTCTAATTGTGAAATGTAGGAAAAACTATACTCAAATTGATGAAACATTGCGCAGAAGTAAGGTGCCATGTGCATAAGAATGAGCCCATTTTTCTTCGTCATGTGGAGCAGATCATTGTCGCATTATATTATTTTCTTTGAGCATAGTACATTGGAAGGCATTCTTTCACATCCATTGTATCAGGCATTGGAATGCTTGTTGTCTTTAGTTTTTTGACTGGTGTTCCAAGGTTTGGCACTGAAGAAAGGGACTATGAAAAGAACCATATTTTTTGGTTCCATAAGGCCCCAAGTGTAATAATTTTACATATTTGCATTTTCAGACTCTGGCAGAAGAAATAAACACTCGTCTTGATAAGATTCGCTCAATTCATGAGACTTTAAAGAACGAGGATGGTCTGCCGTATTCTCTAGTAGAGAAGCTGAGTGAGTCCAAGGTCCTCCTGAACACTATACCTAAGGCTCTAGAGGAGCGCTGGGAGTACCTGGAGAACAATTATGGTTACCGTGAACAGTTCATGGAACTGGTTGACAAGCTGCAGGGATGGGTGCAAGAAGCCAAAGAGAAGCTCAAGGCTGTGGAGAGTGGAGTTGACTTTGAAAATGTCATCACTGATCTGCAGGAGCATAAGGTATGTCTGGGCATAGCCAGCTAGCCTTGGTTGCTTTGGCTCTCTCCCAATAAAACAAACAAAACAAACCTAAAGGTGCTTTGACAGTCTGAAATTAGTGTTGGATATGTGGTGATTTTGTAGAGTTTTCTAAAGTACAAGGGTGAATCAAATGAAATTCCAAAATCCAAAAATTTTAAACCAATGATGGCGCCCAAAACTTCGAATTTGCCCCCCACGATCTCTTTTGAATGGCACTTAAAATGACAAGGGCAAGGTTTACTTGACATTTCCGAAAAATCTGGAGAACCGATTTTCAATATTTGCCAACAATAATAACTTTTTTGTTTCCAAACGCATCCCGTAAATATAGTCACCTCATTAGTATTGTAGGACCATAACTCGGAGAAGGTCAGGTCAAATCTTATATTTGATATGTGCATTAGAAAGGAATTGTTATGCTCTATGACAGTGGTTTCCAACCTTTTACCAACTGCAACCCCCTAAACATGTTTTCATAAATGTGCGACCCCCCCCCCCNCCCCTCAACCCCTTCTACAACTGCCCCATTTCCAGAAAACATACACTCTGTACAGTCGGAAAAATGGTTCAATCTACACGGAAATTGTAAAAAAAAAAGCTGAACAAAGGCTCGCGACCCCCCATGACCCTGCCCGCGACCCCCAGGTTGGAAACCACTGCTCTATGAGATGGTCATACTCAAAATTGAAAATGCAAAAATTTTAAATCAAAGATGGCAGACAAAATTTTGATTTTGATATTGATCAATGATCGCCCCCTACAATTTCTTTTGAATAGGACTTCAAATGATTAGGGTAATGTTTACTTGAAATTTCCGCAAAATATGGGGAACCGTTTTTTTGATAGTTGCCTAATATTTTTTTCAATTGTGCAAGACGCGTACCGTAAATGTAGTCACCTCAATTAACAATAAAATTACTCAAATTTTGTTACGTTAAAAATTCATGCTACACATCATGAGAATGCCTGATTCTAGCACTCTCCATTGGTAATAATACAAACCGATTTCAGTGGCAGACTAAAAAATGATTTGCCACATAAAGTTAACAGAGACACCCATATTTAAAAGCATGTATTAACTTTTTCTGGCTTATTTTTTTTACTAGGCAATCGAAATCGGTATTTATTATATTCTTTGTAGAGTGCTTAAATCAGGCTTTATCCCGATGTGCAGCAAGAATTTTTAACGCAACTAAAAATGAGTAATTTTATTGTTAATTTCGGTGACTACATTTACGGTGGTCTTGCGCCAAAAAGATTTTTATATTTGACAAATATCGAAAAACGGTTCTGCAGATTTTGCGGAAATATAAAGTAGGGCCTAAACATTACCCTGATCATTTTAAGTACTATTCAAAAGAAATTGTAGGGATCGATCATTGATCAATATCAAAATCGAAATTTTGGCCACGATTTTTTATTTAAAATTTCTTTATTTTCAATTTTGAGTATGACCATCTCATAGAGAAAAAAATGCCTTTCTAATCCACATATCAAATAAAATTTGACCTGACCTTCTCTGAGTTATGGTCCTACAATACAAAATGAGGTGACTATATTTACGGGCTGCGTTGGGAAACAAAAAAGTTATTATTGTTGGCAAATATCGAAAATCGGTTCTCCATATTTCTCGGAAATGTCAAGTAAACATTGCCTTTGTCATTTTAAGTGCCATTCGAAAGAGATTGTAGGGGGCAATTAATAAGCAATATCAAAATCAAAGTTTTGTGCACCATCTTTGATTTTAAATGTTTTGATTTCATAAAAATAAGCATGACCATCTCATAGAGCATAGAAATACCTTTCAAGTGCGCCTGTCATATATGAGATTTGACCTGACCTTCTAGGAGATATGGATGTCTAAGTGACAGCAAATGGAGCAAAAAGGCTTGAAAATTGGAATATTTAGCACCTTGTAGTTTTGCAACCATGTGTCGTAGAGCCAAACAGACTTGGTTTCGTACATACATGTATGGGCTGTACAACATACTAGAATTTGGTCAAAATCAGAGGAGGCAAAGGGTGGCCCACTTGAAGTGGAATATTTTTTAGTACGTCATACTTGCAGTACCTAGTAATATATAATAATTCATTTCTCCAGAATTTCTTTGGAAAAGAACCATCAATGAAGGAACTCATGCAGTCAATACGCCATGTGGCTGACAAGATATGGCAATCCCTGAAGGCTTCTGAGCAGGAGATACTAAGCCATGATCTGGAAGAGCTGAACAACCTATTGAATAATGCTTTGAACCTGGCCCGGAGCAAAGAGGCTCGTCTAGAGCAGCATGCTGCCATATGGAGGGAATACCTGGATCTATTGGACAAGCTGAGGCCAGTATGGGACAAGCTGGAGGTCAGAGAGGAGCCAGGGGCCACGTTAGCAGGGGTCAGGATCAATATACAGAAGGTGGAAGCAGTTCTCAAAGAAGTTGAGGTGAGTGAAGACCATATTGCAATTATTCCATGTGCAGCTCTTGTCTACAAATTGAATGTTGTGTTCTATTTTGATGTGCACTTCATTGGTGGAAAATAATATTGGACTTTTAGTTTAGTGCACAACAGATAATCTACTATTAATGTGTGTATGGCAAAATATATATATCGTCGGCCGGCCATCAAAACCTCGTAACTCCATTTTGCGCGAAAATGGACTTACGTACCTCGTAAGTCCCTTTGCACAACTTTGCAACGGTGTACATGAATTCAACATCATCCTCATGAAAGGTAAAGTTTACGTTATGCTATACTGTAGGAATAATTGTCAGCATGAACAGAAAACATGATTTTACAAAATGTTTTTTGTCCCTCCTGTAAAATTTGGTCTTGAGGAGTTACGAGGTTTTGATCGCCGGCCGACTTTCTGATATATATATATAATTATATCAGAAAGTCTGTTTTATTTCCAGTATGACAATAGGTGCCTCATCATCACAACTGACATTTTGCCCTGGATTTTTTCGTACATAATCATTGTTTTTGGCCTACTTTTTGCCAGGAGAGTACTTTGTTCATTGTAACTTGCAAAGAGATTTTCACAGATTTCATATTTCATTGTATAGTAGAACATATCGCGGGGAGGTGTGGTGGCCGTGATGGTAACGTCTCGGCTTGCTGAGTGAAAGGCCCCAGGTTCGATCCCCACCTGGGGAACTTTCCTTTCACCTGCGTCAGGAGGGTCTCTGACCTGCACCAAGAAGGTGTCTGGCAACCTAACCTCCTGGGGAACAGCACATGACCCATTTGTAGACATTGCACTTGCACCTATGTTCCCTCCCCAAAAATCCCTACCCTTACCCCATGTCCTTTCATCCTTGCACCGGAGTTAGAAGAAAACTAGAAAATTGAAGGAAGAATGGTGGTATTCCACTCCCCTATAAGGGCCTATGGCCCTATCACGGGATATATACTGGTATATATAATAGTAGAACATATCGCTACATATATGAAAAGTACACTCCCAGATTTCTGACATGCACAGTTTTTAAATTGAAAATGTCTCTTGGCCGCCTCCCATTTCATCCGCACAAGCGAGATATCTATGGATGTTTAAAAACAAAAAAGTGACTTGTCTGTTCACCTGGGATCAGATTAACCCCAGGTAGGCACCTCTGAAAAAATACAATTATGTCCAATGATACAATCCAAAAAAATATTTATGTTCAGAAAGAAATTTGGGACAGTCGCAGAAGAACCTTTCTAACACAGTAACCTGTGGGGTCTAATTGACCCCAAGAGAGCAGTAAAAGGTTACCAGTAATTATTTTCATGACTGTGCACCACTGGTTTACACAATATGATGTTACTTCAAATAGGATGTGATAGCTCATCCCAGAAATTATAGGCTTATCGCTAGGTATAGAGAGACCAGTCAGGCAGTGAAGAAAGGCAATCCAATTGTTCAAGACAAGAGAAAATAAAGTCATAAGCTCTGCTTATACCAATTAATTCGATGTAATTACATTCAATAATGCTCTTCAAGGTACCACCAAAAAGTAGCATTATATGTGGGAATTTGTTTTATGCAGAAAATGCAATTTAATTAACCATTTACTCAGGAAAATAATGCCTGCACTCTTGCTCTGTAGATGGATGCCTATAAACTACACTTACCTGACTTGAGCTAACCTAACCTGCCCACACACCCCGTACATCCCAAAAATAATATCCCCTGAAGAATGCAAAACAAACTTGACTAACCAGGGTCATAGTTCACATAAGCCGCCTCTCCTCAATGTTCACATATGCAACTCTTGGCCCACCTCCTTACACCATCCCACAATCGCCATTCATACCTCCAAAGTGTATAGAAAAAATGCCCTGTTGTTGTCATTTGTGACGTTATATGAGGGCTAAGTTTTTCAGGGAAACCGAGCGGTATATGCGGGAAAGTGTTATAAGCGGGAACAATATATTCCATTGGGCATTATGGGACTGATCAAGGGGCCGGAACAAAGGAGCATTAAAAGCGGGAAAGCGTTATATGTGGCAGCATTATATCGAGGTTTTACTGTAGTTCATTATTGTTTACATTGTTATTTCATTTTGTCATTCAGAAGGAACAACAACAGATTGACCTGCTAAATGACAAGGCCAGAGAAGTGGATAGACAGGCTGATTTGAGGAACCGAGAGCGCATTCAGCATCAGCTCCAGCAAATAAACAACCAATGGAGAGAAGCAGTTGATGGGCTGGAAAAACGTCTACAGGAACTTACTGACATAGCCAGCAAGTGGGAGGTGAGTAACAAACTAAGAGTACCTACATAAAATTTCAAATAACTGTCAATTTTCTTTTGGCAGGAATTTGAAGCAAAATGGCAGATGTTTGAATCTTCTGTTGTCTCCTGTGATGAGAGGGCACAGCATTTGGATCCAGTGATAAGATCGCTGCCACAAGGAGGCGAGCTGAAGCAGGCTTTGAAGGTGTGTCCAGGTGCTGCATAACAAGTGGAATATGCCAAGGCTTTTGTCTCACCTTTTGCAGGAACTTGTAAATGAGGCTAATGAACTGAACCTGGAGCATGACCAAGTGCAGACTCTGGCCGAACCTGTGCTGGTGTACTTGAATGGCACATCAGATAGTGGGGCATTGGATATCCTTAAGACCAAACTGCACAAACTTTCTGACCATTATGGAAGGTATGTCTACTCTCATTAATAAGATTAATGAACTAGTTGCTAAAGTGCTGTGGTCTTAATTGCCACGTCCTCTGGTGTGTTCTCTATTGAGGACATGTGGGAGGCTAAGAATAGTCTTGCCCTGAAGCCTAAATTAGGCTGGAACAAATAGAGCCGTAAACCTATAGGCTTGTCACCCACCTCCCTACCCCCAACATCCAAAAACATAGTCCCCTCGTGCTTGTAGAGGCTTACTGTGCAACAGTTTTAGTAAGGCGTGGAGACTGGATGGCTGGAATGGTCAGAGGTGCAGGATCTTGTTAGTTGATATCAGTGGTGGTCTGTGAAAGTGTCTGCCAGGTGGGTCTGAGTTATAAATAACTATGGGGATGCATTTGGGGGGGGGAGGGGGGAAAGTGATGACAACAGATGGCTTTTTAATGTGGTAAATATTGCATGGAAAAACTTGGGTAGGAGTTGGCTGCATATCTAAATGCTGAATATACAAGTGTATAATAATCAATAATGAGAATTCTTGAATATTGAATGTCTGTTGTTGTAGCTACTAGTAGATGCTTGAAAAAAAGAGGAGGGTAGGGGGGAAAAAACTACAAACACATAGTTGACACTTTGCCAGAGTCAAAAGCACACTTTTAGCCTCTGGTCTTCCTGGCCTCGGTTGCAGAAAGTGTGGGCTGAAAATTCTCAGTGTCGGTGACTTTTCACTGCAAGTGGGAAGGGAGTGGTGTCTCATGCTCTGATTTTTGTGCGTGTGTGTCTGTGTTGCCTCTTTGCTCAGCGTGTAAAGCATAGAGATTAGTCTTGGTGGTGAGTCAGGTCAAGTTAGGTGAGCCAAGGAGCATCAGCAATATTTTCACACTTCCTGTTGGCAAAATTTAGATGTTTTGCATGTGTACACTTTTACCAATGATGCTAGAGGAATTTTTAGCAATTAGTATTCACTGCTCTGGCAACTACTTTCGCAGAGGAGGTGTTTAGCAGTACTTTCTTTTTAGGCTTGTGGAGTCATTGGTGACAAAGTTAAGCAAACTCACTGAAGAGCTAGAAAATCTTCAAAAGTTGAAGGACCAGGTCTTTCACTTAGACCAAGAGTTAAAGAGCCTTAAATCTGAATTGGAAAGCATACAAGTCTACAGCAAGGATCAAGATCAGGTCAACACAAAATTAGAGGTACAAGTAGCATACACTTGAATCTATGTAACAATTTCATCTTACCTGGCCATTGTCTTTTCAGGTACTGAAATCCAAGGTTGATAGTTCAGTGAATCAGGCCAAGAGTCTGAATTCAGACAGTCGAGAGAGATATCTGGACATCCAACAGCTTGTTCCAGTTGACATTGTTCAGGAGGTAAAGATTTCAATTTATTATTCTGAGAACAAGGTTTGACTTCTTCTTTTTGCAGTTGTCTTTGCTAGAACTTTTGGCAGAGACAGTCTCCCACGCAATGGATGAGAAAGAACGGGAGTTTAAACGGGCAAGAACAGTCCGCTATGAGTATGGCAAAGATGTGGAGGATGTGCAGCAGTGGATCCAGCAGGCAGGCACAAAACTCCAGGACCGATCTGTGGAACCTCATGCCCTAAAGGAAGTCTTGCAGCACATCCAAAATGAGATTGGGGGTGTAGCAGACAAACTGGATCGGGCAACGAGAAATGGACAGATTTTGTGTGAGAAGACTGACAATGAGGAGGAAAAAGAACTGATTAAAAACACTATTGCCAATCTGACTGAGAGATTGCAGCAAATCAGGAATTGGCTGGAAGAAAGAAAATTACAGGTATACTTTTCTTTACAACTTCATATATGGGCCAGGTACTCACATATGCGAATTATTTCAGATAAGCAGTTCACTCGACTCCTGGCAAAACTTTCTTCAACTTCTGGCCTCAGTGAAAGCATGGGTTGATGAGAAGAACAAGTTCCTTTCAGAACCACTGCAACTTTGCAATTTAACCCTAGCTCATCAAAGGTGTCAGGATTATTTGGTAGGTTTGTGACAAAATTTACTAGTGGAACATGTGTGATAAATTTTCTTTCTTAGAATGCTGTCAAGAGTTGCAAGCATGTTAGCAAGCAGCTCAGTGAAATGGGAAAGGAGCTGGAAAGGATTGCTCAAGTTTCTAGTGTTGGGCCACTTGGTGAAAAGATGACAGAAGCAGAAGAGATGAAATCTGAGGTTGAATCTAAACTGATGGAAAGGGTAAGTGAGTCTGTAGCTTTATTGCATATTGTGAAGTTATTTAAATTCTCATCACTCCTCAGAATGCATTGCTGCAAGAAACCACTGAAGAATGGGAGCAGTGTGAAAAGAAGCTCAAAGACATTCGATCTTGGATGGATAAAACTCGACAAAACCTGGATTCACCTCAAAACAAGAAGAAACCCCTGAGGGATCAACTTGCCCTGAGGGAAAAAGTCTTGGCTGACATTGCTATACAGAAAAACAAAATTACCATCTCTCTTAAGAAACTCCAGGTAAGATTACTATATTGTTTTTGCTATTCTGGTGATTCACTATCTGACATTTGTATTGCTTCTCTGCAGTTGCATTTCACATCAGGGATAGGTGGTGATGCTGAAGTAACCTCAAATGTGCAAGAACTTCTCCAAGATCTTGACAAGATACATGGTGAAGTGAAGGAGCAGTGTAAAGTTTTGGAGGCATGCGTGTCTAAAGTTGACCAATACCAGCAGGTAATCAGATAATATAATAAATGCGGCCTGTTTGCATTACTAGATGCATTACTGTTGTTAATGCTACACAGGAAATTCAGGATCTTCGACAAAAAATGGCTGATGAAGAGCAGAATCTCAGGATAGTTTCCAGTCCCACCTACTCACCAAGCGACAGAGACAAAGCAACCACCGAGCAGAATGTAAGTGCAAAATTTTGTTTGCCACGGAAAGCACAGATCTGCCGTAGTCAGGTTCAAAATTTTTGAACAGGTTGTAAATATCCAGCTTTTCATGTAAATACTTGTACAGTCAAGTGACACTGACCTTTCCATGACGTATGCTGTCGAGAGTAATTTTTGCCATGAAATATATAATGGCAACTGCATTGTGATAGTAAATGTTTTGGCTGACAGGATGCGATTGGAAACATTTTGATGAAGATTAGAATCCTAGAGATGCGCAGTGGCAGCGTGGTCATTTCATCAAGGTGTTTCCACCTCATTTGACCACACCTTGAATGACAAAAATTTATAATGGGTTCCACAAACACAAGGCACAAAAGTTTATGCTTAATTTTCTTCTGTCACATCTTGTTTTCACTGCTTTGGTTGCAAATATTGCTTGGAGTTTTCAGGGGTTTTTGGTATGGTTTCTTTATTTAAAGGTTCACACTTCCTATGGGACATAGTTGACCAATACCTTGCATGTACCCCAACAGTTGACCCTCTTTTACCCATGATTTTCACTTCATTATTTCCGGACTTAAAAACTTTTCTTTTCTGCTGTCTTTGTTGTCCATCAGGCCTGCAGGGAGCGCATAAAAGGCATTCAAACCAGGATCACTGCGCTCAATGAGCGAGTCAAGCTTCTCATGCAGCAAGGGACACCTGAGTTGGAGCTTTTAGACTCTTAGTTGCCACTTTGTACTGTTTATTTTTATGTTCCTCCCTTTCACCATCACCTGTTTTCACTATGTAGACTCTCTTGGGCTCAATACACATGCGGGAACTGTAGCCTCAAAGTGCTTTTTGTTGGATCTGCACGATAGGAACACATGCAACCCCTGAATGAAATGAAACGCAGCCACTGGCATTGAAAATGGCAGATTCTGAGGAGTTGGTTAGGTTGGTTGGTCAGTGTCTGAATCTTTCAATGCAGTGGCTGCTTATGCTGCTTTGTTGAAATTTACATTGGCTGTGATGAAGAAAGAATATGAACACCTATTACATGATGTGAAGCCAGAACAAAATAAAAATGATATAGGCCTATTTTAGAAAGTAACCAGTATTGAAATAAAGGCTAACATGCAGGTAAAATGTTTCCCTAACAACATCGATTGTACTGTACTGGAGTGTAGGATGGCATTTTGGTGTTCCATGTAGACTTGTGTGTAGCACTCAAAACTTGTGAGACATTAAGCATGGGAAATCACTATTTACTAGCTATAAGTTATTATTTCGTATATTGATAAATGCAAAGCTTTCAAAACTGCACCACCAAAAAACTTTACACGATAGGTTATTGATATCTAAAGTTATGGTTTCCCTTACATCAAGTAAAATATTTATTACGGGATCTTACCAGTATTGATGGGGAAAAGAGGATGATGTAGTGGATGATTAACATTAATATTCAAAGTTTTATGGAGTAGGCTGACACATGCTGTGATTCGGAAACAGTCATTAACTTAGCGAGAAACTGGTACCCTATGTTACAAACATCGCAAGTTTATGTAACATGTCTTATTGGGATATATCTGCTTCTCTCAAATTAGTCACTTTTCAGCTGGCTTGAGTGGTAGAATATCATGGATGTTGTACCAAAACGCTAGCTGTACCTAATGGAGCTCACACTACACCTCTAGAATCTACATCAAAGGCAGATATATTGATGTATAAATTTACAGAGATTTGCCAGGTGTGTCACATTGTTAAGACTGCCCCATAAAAATCATCTTTCAGTCAAGGTCAAAAGGATAATTTGAAATGAAGATACTTTGGTAGTACAATTGGACGCCTTGTTTAAAATGCCACCACATGTGTGTCACAATTGTATTCAAAACAGTTTCCAAGCTTCCTGAGTCCTGACATACTGAACCAATTGAAATATGCAAAACAGTTACCTGTGAACTGAGAAAATGCTTATAAAAGAGATGTACTGTACAATTGGCAAAACTGTCAGGAATTCTCTTATGATACTTTGTTCGTTTTCTCCGTAATATGCAGGTGTAGTGTTTGCTTGATGTGTCAAAAACATGCCGGTAATTATCACAGAGTAATTTTAGAATTGAGAGGTGATTGAAATTTTTTAAGGGTGACCATATTAAGGTAGTATAAGGCTGCACTACCAATGTAGGGCTTCTAGAGGTAGCGTGAATCATTTTCTTCTTCCATATAAAAATGAAGATTGGGTTTTCACAACTATTTTGCAACTATTTTATAGCCCTGCTATTTTATATCAAAGTGCAAAACAGTGAAAAATTATTATTGTCTCAAAGATTCTACACCATAATAATTATGGACATTCTCAAAAGAGTTGTCTAGAAACTAAAGTTTTTCCTGTAATGATAGGAAGAACTTCAGGAAAAACACTGACCTGATATTGTATTATTACAATGTAATTGACAAATTTAACTATTTTCATTAGTGGGTAATTAAGTAAAGTCCTGTCAGCCCCCGTAAACTGCATTTAAGCCTTTATTCAAGTGGTTAAAAAGTGGCAGTATTAAAATTTATGACAGTATTGTAGCATCTACAGCCTGTAATGATATTGTACCACATATATCATTATTCTGTACAGTATATTCTTAAGCTATTGCATTTATGCATTCAGATCTTATTTTGTTCTGGTTACCTCCGCCGCCTGCAACTGAGATGTTTCTCTCTTATTCGGGTTGGTCTCACAGGCTCTGCGGGACAAGATTGAATTACTTCAGCATGATATTCAGGTGGCAATGATCAAGGTCCGAGAGATCGATCCAAATGAAGTAATAAGTTCGGAAATCAGTGTGCTGAAGACAATCAGAGCCTACGTGAGCACCAAAGATGGCGGCGGTGCGCGTACTTCCAATAAGACATCCCACGTACACGTAGGGTCTTCCGAAACAGAGCTTCTTAGCAGCAGGCCCTCATACGCTGCAGTGGCTGCAGGAAGGGTCAGTCCGACACCCTTTCAGCAGTCGGAAGACGAAAGTAGCAAAACAAATGTTGAACTGGGAAGGGTACCGAAGCAAGCATCATCCGTTGAGGTTGAAGAGCAGACTTGCACATCATCACAACCCATCATCTTGGTAGAGGAAGCTTCAGAAGAAATGATTGAGACAGTCAAACAAACTAAGCAGCCTCAGAGATGGTCGAGAAGAAGTGATGATGGTACCAGGCGAAAAAGCAAGGGTCCTCAACAATCACGTGCGGCAGCTGCGTCACCAACAACACCATCATCTCCCAGAAGCCGTCCATCATCAAGAAAAACGGGAGAATTGACCCAACGTTCCAGACCTGAGATTGTCTCAACTAGGCAGACTTTGGAGGCTCCCAGTGCTACTCGCCGACGAGCACAGAGCCCGGATGCCCCAAGAGGGCAACATGCTCGGTCTCCCAGCCCAATGTGGATACCTGGAGCAGGACCATCATATGCTGAAATTGTGCGAGGGCTGGCAGAAAAAGGTGAAGAAGTCAAGGATGGAAATAAGCAGTTTGTGGAATTGGGAGTCAAGTTGGAAGAGACATTCATGCAAAGTGAGCCAATGAGAGCAGCTGAATATGAGGTTACGACTCCTCAACCAGAGCCAATTGGGAATTGGGAAGATGCAGCCTCTTCAATCCAACCAGGATCTGCAAGCATGGAAAATGTATCAACCGAAATACTATCGCCAGTCGCTTTTGCATCATGTGTGGGTCAAAGCAATGAATCTGCTGAATCCCCGCCAACCTATGAAGAGCCATTTATTCCTGCATATGACGAAGAATACTGCCAGCAAATAATTTACCCTGACTTGACTCAGATATCTCAAACTCCTCCATACACTTTGATACAGGTGATGGAGCCTGGCAGTCAGCTAATGTATTCCCCAACGGGATCTTTTTCATCACCTGTTCAGCAATCTTTTATGGAAGAAATAACTGCAAATGTAGCATTAGAAAGAGATGTATTAGAACCATACACCATGGAACAGAGTTGTGCTCCTGTGCATGACTTGCAAAAAGAAGAAGCATCAATGCAACAAGAAGGCCCTGCAGCAAGTCCACATGTGCCACAACCACAATATCCAGGGTTGTCGCCAGAGCCACAATATCAAGAACAACCGCAGTACTATGAGCCCGAGCAGTTTCAGGCAGTGCAACCACCACAGCAAGAAGTTGCAGCTGCTGAACCACAGGCAAGGTTGTCTTACGCACAAATCTTGGCTGCAGGAAGATTAGGGCCAGTCCAGCCATCCAGTCCCAACGAACCAATTGTCGAACGACCGAAATCTTCACCCTTACATACTGAGCCTGCACGCGTAGAAGACCTGCCAGCGGTACCTCAAGAGTCTAGGGAATTGAAGAAAAAGAAGCCTGTAAAACCTTTCGAGGCAATGTCCTGGCATGAAAAGCCTAAACATTCGTCAGGGTTCCAAGCTGCTGCAGCGACCAGGAAGACAAAGCCAGAGCAAAATGTGGAAAAGCATAAAAAGCGTAGACAAATATGGTCAACTACGACCCTATCCTGGGATGAACATGAAGAAGAAGTCGGTGTGGTGCAAACGGAACCTGTGCCAAAAATTCCCGAACCCATTGAAGTACTGGCTGTGCCGGATGAGAAAGCGATCGAATCGGATGAAAAAGAGGAAGAACCGCAGCAGCCTCTCGACGAAGAAAAGAAGAAGAGGAAGAAGAAAAAGAAGGCGGAAAAATCTGAGGACGAGATTGAAAAGGCCCTAAGAGAAATTGCAGCAATGGAAAAGGGGCATGACACCAAGGAAAAGAAGCAAGGAAAGTCTTCCGAGCAAGATGTATCGAAAAAAGAAATGCCAGGAAAGCATTCTAGCCGAATTTCCAAAGATAAGCCTTCTGTGGAAAGCAAGACCAAAAAATATACTGGGACAGCTGTGAAAGTCGAAGCATCACATCAGGACATTGCTCAAGAAGAATTGCCATCAAAATATGCAAAGAATCAGAAGTCGAAATCTTCTTCTACGCAGGCTGCTGTTTCTGCGGAAGAAATATCAACCGCGGATTCTAATTTAGACTATCAGGGTCAGGTTGCTGAAACAGAGCCTGAAACAAAGAAGAGAAAAATTAAGAAGAAGAAATCGCCAATTTCAGCGGAATCAGTTGCACAGGTTATTGAAACTGCCACTGCGTCCCAAGAGGGTGAGTCACCTAGTTTTGAATGCGAAAACCAAGACAAGCCTATCCAAGAACTAGCAACTACGGAAGTGGGCACAGGCGAAACATTTAGAGAGGCAAAGCATTCTGAAAAGACTTCCTCGGAAAAATCCAAGCCCAAAAAGAAGAAAGATTCTGCTCCAGCTGCAGTTGAAGGAACTCAGCTGGAGACAGAATCTCTACCTGTAACAATTGCTCTTTCCCTTGAGGTAGCTGAACCTCAAGACATACGACCGTTAGAGGAACAAACATATGTTTCAGATATCATAACTACAGACGATGCCATAACATCACAAGAAGTACAACTAACAGGAGAAAATACAGAAGAAGTGAAACCATCCCCTGAAGTGGACACCAAAAAGAGAAAAGCAAAAAAGAAACGAGTGACCACTGATCTTCCAAATGGCTCGCAAGTCTCAGAAGACTCTAAATTGCAAGGTCAAGAAGACATTGCTACTGTCGAAAAATTAGAAGAAATTGAATACGTTGCAGAGAGAGCTGAAGAAACAACTGCTGACACGAATCCCTCGCCAGATGATGATGTAGCTCGCAAGAAAAAGAAATCTAAGAAGAAGAAAGGTTCAGAAATTTCAGATTCGATTGTAGTTTCGGCTTGCCAGACTGATTCTGAAACGGACAAGGTTCTAAAAGGAACCACATCACCAGAAGACTTCAGCACTGGTCTCCCGGATATTGAAACAATGGCTGAAGGACAACCGGACCAACCCCAGTCAGAGGATATTCCAGAAATAGAAAAAGAAGAACAAGGGGTGAAGGAGGAAGATGTAAGAACTGTTGACTTACATATGGTTGAGGAGAAACTTGAAACACAGCCAGCGAAAAAGAAGAAAAAGAAGAGCAGAAAAGACGCTCGTTTGCACGAGACTATGTCATCTAAAGTTGAAGAATGTGAAGCTTTTGATCAAGATAAATCTGAAACCCATTTTGAAGAGCAGCATTCAGCAGAGCTTGGTGTCGAAACCGAAGTTACGTATGAATTAGCACAATCGCCAACACTACCTACTAGTGACGAATATGCGTGTGAGGCCACAATTGAACCTTCAATGGAACATGGTGAAGGAGAAACTGCAGCTGTTGTGGAACCTATGGTACACGAAACAGAAGAACCAGAGGGTATACTTTCAAAGGGAACCAAAGCGAAAAAGAAACACAAGAAGCTCACTTTTAAAGATGAACCTCAAGTGGCAATTCTGCCAGAAGAGGCTCCATACTCAACTCCATATCCGGAGAAAGTGGAAATGCCCGTGTTTGTTGACCCTGGGTCTTGGATTCTCACCGATGAAGAGGAGGAAAGAAAGAGAAGGGAGACTAAACGTGGCAAGCCGATAAAGAAAGTTAGTTTCTCCGAGGTAGTGCAAGAAATTTTGCGAGAGGATGTTCCTTTGGAAGAAATCGAACCTCTTGTATCGGAAACCGCCATGGAAGTTATGGATGAAAAGGAATTCCTCTTGGATGAGTGCAGAGTTAGTGCCTTGCCGGATATTCTCATGAATTTGAAAAGTACTTCCCTAGATCAAGGCCAGGATACGTCTGTAGAAGCAGAGACTGAAGTTATTTCTGGAAGCCCTGTAGAAGCAATATTCTCAAAAGATGACTCTGAGGTGGTGGAAAAACCATTTCAAATGGCTACCACAAGTGCTGATGAAGAAGCAACAGTGGACAGCAATTTGGACCAAGAAGATAGGTTCGAGGAATCAGATATTGGTGTAGTCATGAAAAAGGATGCTGACAAAAAGGCTTCACCACTTGGACGCAGAAATGTGAAAAAGAAACTCAAACGACCCAAGTTTGTCTTGGCAGAAGAAGAGAGTGTAAGTTCAGTTCCCCCAGAACCGGAGGAAATGGTGACATCTCCAGTCCCTACCGGAAGCGTCGAGGAAACGGAAGTGCTGCAGGAACAATCGGAACCTCAGCATTTAGAAATTACTGTTCCAGTTGAATCTCACCTATTACCATGGAGTGGCAGCGATGAAGATGTCCTATTAAGTCCTCAATGGATGAAACGTAGCAGTCCGGGTCCAGACGAAAAGTCGGCTGTGGAAGTGCCGCCTAGTCCATCAATCACACCAGACATTCCATCGACAACTGACGACGAGGCCACATCATCGGGCAAGTCCTCCCCATTAGTGCCTCACTTTGCCTCTGCAGATGCTTCGCAATCTCAGGAAGCAGAGGAAGTGTATTGGAGGATCCGAGATAAGGTGAAAAAGAAGAAGAGACGTGTCAGACTGCCATCGGTTCCAGAAGCACAATCTAAAGTAGAGGAAGTCCAGGGAGTGGTCCAAGAGGCAGTCCAAGCTTCAGAGCAAACGACATGTACAGAACCTGAATTGATACCTGAGGAAGCACCTATGGAAGTGACAATCGAAGAAGACCAAGTTCCAAAAGTAGCGGATGCAACTCCTGTAATTCCTAACTTTCCTAGGCAAGAGCTGAGTGGGGCTTGGTTAGAGGCTTTGGAGCAGCCGTTGACGTTTGACGACGAAGAGGATGAAGCAGCTTCGCCGATTGTCACAACTATGGATGAATTTCCTCCTATTACTGGCGTGCCAGAAGCCCCACAAATACATGTCAAGATAACAAAAGAAATTACTAAAGTGATGTCGGCTGTGGAAGAAGGGGGCTATATTCCGGAAGAAGAGTCCAAAGTAAAAGTGACTTTTGAAGTTGAAACTGTCCCAGTTTCCGAGAAAATGACGACACCTATGCCTGCAACATGGGCTGACGTGGTATCTTCGAGCAAATCGCCGGACCAAGAAGAGGAAGTACTAGAATCCCCAGTCATAGATTCTAGCGTGCAAATTGTAAAACCAAAGACTATTGTCATATCTGCTGAGAAAGAGAAAGGAGACAAGAATGAAGAAATGCAACCAGACCCAGAAGGGTTCCTACCGGTAGCTAGTAAAAACGAACGACGGCGGAGACATACCCGATCAACCTCTAGAGAACCTACACCCTCGAAAGACACTTCCGAAGTTCATGCTGTAGCGCCCCCAGAATCTCCAGAATTAGCACAATCCGAAGATGATGAGGAAGATGATGAAGATCAATCGTCAGCTTTAGAAACACCAGAAATAAAACCTGGGAAAGCAAACAAAGGCTGGAGGAAGCGTAAAGCAAAGTTGTCTGACGTTGAAAGGGAAGCCTTGGAAATAGCTGATGCTATAGAAAGTGGAGGAGATGTACCTGCCAAAGTTTTGGAAGCACGGCGAAAATGGGACTCGACCCTCCTGGCTCTAGAATACCTTTCCCAGGATGTCTGGCATGATTATCACAGCGTGAAAGCCGCGGAGAAAAAATTGCACGAAAATCGAGCAAACCTTGCTGTTGCTGTTACCAGCAGTAATGTGACCGAAATAAGTGCTGGAGAAGCCCAGGCGAAGGTAGAGGAACCTCCAGTGGTGTCAATTAAACAACCACCATCAGTAACGACAGAAATGGCAGAACCGTCCCTAGTAACAGAATTATTACCTTTTATGCCAGAGGGGAAAACAGTACCTCTGTCGTCTACAGTGACTTTGGAACCCAAAGAGCCTGAGGATCTATGCGCTATTGTCGGCGTACCCATTGAACCCCCGCCTGCTAATGAGCCTTCTGCAACAGCTGCAACAGAAGTGACGATCGCGACAGAACCTTTAGCAATAGATGACTCTTCGGAAGACAAGGATGTCCAGGTTTCTTTGCTGCCAGTAGTTCCTACTGTAGAAGCGGGGCCTTTACAAGAAGATTCACTCGCCATCGCAGAAGATAATACATCCGGTCTAGTTCCTACTTCGCCACCCATTGATATCGATGCTGGCAGAGATTCTGCATCTGAGGAAGCAGAGGTTACACCTGTGATCGATCAATCTGTTTCCAACGAAATACCTATATTCAGGGACGCCAGTGTCAGATTCACAGATTCACAGATACAGGAAATGTCGGATGAATCTGTCACGGAAATAGTATTACCCAACAACGATCAAGTGTGGGTGGAATCTCCATTGTACAGCGAGGCAGAAGTACAACGACCAAGAGTGCTTCCTCAAGCGCCTAAGCGTGAAGTAAGCGTTAGTCGTTGCTTGGCACGCGACATATTTTGGTACGACAAGTGGGTTTACGACGACGCAGAGACCTTGTGGTACGAATTAGCTTCTCAAAGAGCACGAGTGTCGGAAAAGGCGAGGTCTAGGTCAAAGTCTCCTCCTCCACCGCCTCCTCCTGATGACGACCACGATTCCAGTAACGACGGTGACGGCAATGGCGGCGGCGGTAGTAGGTCTTCCACTTCTGAGGCTTGGTCCGGTTGTGGTTACCAAACACGGTCGGAGTACTTTACAGCTGATCTTCCTGCCGGAATAGGTCACTGGCGTGACCTCAGCACATACCTTAGCAAAGATGTGGGCCAGGTCGGTGAGGTGGTTGTGATGGAGGACACTGAAAGCGCGACTTTTAGAATTGCAAAGGAGATGGCCGAACAGGTGATTGGTACTCTGGACGATGAAGATGCAGACAGCTTTAAAGAGCAGCCAGCGGTTTCGTTCCGCGAAAACAAGGTTGGCACCAACACCTGATGCTGGATGATTTGCGTAATGTGCCGACTAAATCTGTGTTTAGAAGCACCCTCGAAACATTTCGTATAACCTGTGTAACTAATAATTGCAATCCTTTGATTCTTTTCATCGCTGCTACTATACTACTGCTATGGTACTATTACTTTGGGCTTTCTTGCTTGATATCTTCCTGCTGGCTGAAGCAATCATGTTTGCCAGCAGGAGGGGCGACCTTTATATATGCAGTTGCAATCATGATATCACATGTCTGCATCTCGCACGCGCGTAAAATGACAGATTGTGTGATTGTGTGACATAGCATGTTGTGGAATGCCATTTTGTGTTTCTTATGTAGGTTACTCCTATGTGGTGTAATTGTATGAGCGCGGGTGTGTGTGTGTGTGAACGGGTTGTTATTAATAACACCTAGAGGAGACCTTGCTTTTGGCATGCCCGCTCAGTTTATTTCCATCTTTGCAGTCATTTACCTGCATAGGTATTGTATTGTATCATAATCTTGTTTGTCAACTAAAGAGTTAGTCTGAATGAAATGAGAACATTTGAATGCTGTGGCCGTATAACGTGAGCCCAGAAAGCACAATACAGTGCAGTGGGGCGATTTTATTTTAGATTACCGAAGGTGACAATAGGTCAAAGAGTCGAAATTTCATAAATTCAGCCACATGGGATTGCAGTATTACTGCCTGCACGTTTTCACCCAACTTGGCAACTTTGCGGCCTGTCTTCTCTCACGTATAGTCGGGAAGGTCGCGACCTGTTGATAGATTAGGCCCACCTAGATGATAAATAATAATGTAATTTATTGCTGCGGTCACTTATTCCAGTCTTTCTCCGCCATCAAGCATAAGCTCGACAGACATGCAGTTAAGAATCAAGTCATAAAACCGGATTTGTTCAGTAGTGTATAAAGAAGCAATCAATTGACAACACGTTGTGAAATGAAACCGTGCCAAGGATGGGTCACGTAAAGTGACAGTGATGTTTAAGAAGGACATGATGATCAAATAATGTCACGAGGCTGCCCTTGAAGCATCCTAATTTGTTTTTCTAGCCCCATGCAGTTATTTTTTTATTATTCATCAGCAAGCATGATGGCTTCTTAGAAAAATGCAGTCCTGCGTGACGGACTATATGGAACAGGTAGAAAGCAAAAGTTGGCCTGTTGGGGTGGTCATGCAGGCAGGAAAGACTGCGGGACATGATGTTATTTGTGGGGGTGAGTCACACATTTTGGGCGCCGGCGTTCCACTTGGCAGGCAGCTACATTAGAGCTGGTGGCGGGTGGGAAGGCTGCAGCGCTTCTGCTGCACAGCCTACAAAACCATCACTGTGATATTCGAGAAGTTCCGTAAGTTTGAACCGAGGCTATTGCCGCCGCTTGCTAGCTGCAGCTTCTATTCTTGGTTGTCAATGGAAACCGGAAGGTGCTGTGGGAGTGGGGAGGACATGTGTAGTCTGTGTGTGTGTGTGTGTATGTGTGCGCGCGCATGGTGTGTTTCAGAATGTGTGGAAAGTAGAACTCATCTTCTCCTTTTTGCGTGGGGTGTGTAGGAATCTGCTGGATCAGAGTTGAGGAACCTTCAGGATAGTCTGCAAGACATAATACAACGACTGGCCTTGGTCGAGCAAGAGGATATTTATTCCCAGTTGGCCACTCTTCGAGTAAGTGTCGTTTTGAATATTATATTCGGTCATTTGTCACTGTGATGGGTGAAGTGTCTAATACTTAATATATTATTATTATTGAATGTAAGTTATAAATATATTGGCATATCCAGATCATCTTACAGCTTTAGCCGTAGGCAACCTCTTTTATTGCTCGCAATATATGCAAATATTTGTCGAAGAACATGTTCCATTACTAGTGGAATGGGAGAAAAAAAGAGCCACGCTGGTCCATCTCACGTCAACACTTGTTTTTTTAAATGCAACTTATGAATTAGTTGAATGCAAACCGCTGTGGAAGAGTAGATATTCAGAAGCGGATGATAGTCATTGTCATACAAAAGGCTGGTAATAAAAGGATGTTATTAGTGAAAACCGATTAGACCTTTCGCCGGGTGCACACCAGCAGTGTCTCAAGAACGAATAGAGTCGTACTTGTATTAATCGCCCTTGACTTGACCTTTTGGGTAGACAGATGTGCAGGTGCAGGCGCTTCGATCTGTCAAAAGCATTCATCAGCAATGTTTAAATCATTATGAGCTTACTGTAATCTGCTGCTCTGTCATGATGTTTATTTCAGAATACTGTATATATACAGCCAAGAGTTATTAGCTCTTGATACAGCATAGGCTGGGTACTTTTCTAAATTATGGACATTGAAAAAGTACCGCATTACGTGAAACTGCACTGATTTGCGGAAGCCAAGTTATTTTCGCCAGTACTGGTACACATTTTTTTGTGATCAGGCAAGTTCTATCGACAACTTCCATAGGCCAACTTTTTCCAGAAACACATTGCGTTTTTGGGAGGCTCTTCGTGTCTGTGGTGCGATGATGAGATTGAGTCAAATCCAGGGCAATTTCTTTTACTATGCATTTAGCCTCACGAGTCGCAAACATAAGATCACCCAAACTCACATCTGAATCTCGGAATAAAAGCTTTTGAAATATGGACTGTTTTCCGGTGAACTGACCTGCTCACGCCATCTTTATCATTGCCACAAAAAGGACATACTGTATTATATGTTCTTACAAGCCTAAAATAAATATCAATATCGCCTCCCGTAATTTACAACACCGGTAATGACTAGTGCTCTGGTCTGATAAGTGAACAAGTGTACAACTTTCAGTGCTGAATACGGCGAAAAGCCAATGCAAATTCCTGAGAGGCCGATAGTAGTTGGCATACCGAAAATTGCATTCGTAATGCGATACACTGACATCACGCATTTCTTTCAGATTATTGTTGACAATCTCGCGACCTTTGACAAGACAGCCAGCACCCTCGATGCCAAATTGCAAGACGTGGGCTTTGATCCCGACTTTCAAGCCCTGCAAGTTCAGTTGGCAGCTGTGAAAACCAAGATAGTAACTGTCACCACACAAGCGGAAGCTTTACAGAGGGGAATAGAAGTAAGTTTGCAAGACCGCCGGTGAGATCACCGTTTTACATGTGTGGGCGTCACCCAATATTTGTCTACTCACTTGGCACAATAGCAGTGTACTTGTGCTATATTGGACATAATTTAATCCGGCTGACATGTGTCCTTAGGCGTACCTCAAGGAAAGAGAAAAGAGACATCAGGAGGTCCGCAACTACGAAGGATTGCTGAATGAAATTGGCCAGTGGCTAGGTGACACGTGTGCGGCTCTCTCTTTGCAGCAGGGTCAACCCGGATCTTCCCAGGCCATCCAGGAGGGCATACAAAGCACTCAGGTAATATTTTTATCCGCTTGGCAATCAGTCAGACGGGTTTTGTCAACGGAAGGGCTGGTCACGCTCACACGATACTAGTACAAACGGGGAAACAGTTTTATGAGCATTTTGAACGTGTAGGTCAAGGTCGCGCCAATAGCAGAATCGGCCATGTTTTTTTTAGCCCCTGAGGCGTGAGGTGACCGGCATCACTGCTATAAATATATGATGGCAGCTCAGACCCAGAATATTTTTTTGCCGGTGATGTGATTCTGGCATGTGTTACAACAGACTTGCGCAATGACCTGGAAACGTTTTTGGTCTGTGTGGGGAACTGGTACAGTGCAGATAATGAGCAAACTTTGGTCAGCAGCAGATTTAAGGTGGTGCTGTTGTTCCATTTCCACAGAGCGTCTTGAATGAACTAGGCACCAGGGAGCAACAGTTGCAGAATTTGCTACTGCAGTGCCAACAGTTGCAAGGACATCGAGATGTGCAGGTTCTTGCCACCCGTCTGTACGAACAGCTCGTCGGTCTGCAAAGGACTATTCTCGAAACGAAGGGAATTCTGCATGCGCGACTACAGGACTTGCAGGTAAGATTTGACCTTCAACTGTTGGACACCATGAGTGAACGTTTTCTGGGCGCATGATATTGCATCAAGAATGATATGTTAAAAACTGTGTGTGTTCATCACAATCATCCGCCTGGGTTTGTTCATTTTTGAGCCACCTTGGCGGACTGTGAGGAGTGTATAGGCCCGAAGTGGATATCACATCTTATAACCAATCCGTATGCGGAATGTTACTACACAAGTTTAGTCGTGTATACGGGGTGTTAAACGAAAATCGTACACCGATGGCAGAATTCTATGGGGAAGATTTGCGAACAATCGCATTTACGTCACACTTTTGCGATATCCGCGAGGACAGCATAGTAATATTTCTAACTTGTTGATATGTGCAGTGAGTGACGGATTTACATAATGATCCTGAGAACTGACGTGCCTATTTTTTATGTTCGTGGAGGGAAGGGGAACCTGATACCCCCACCTTCCTCCTCTCATTGGATAAACAGTGGAGTGCAGTCTCCCTGCTGGGGACAGTTCTAAATCATCTCTGCAAATTAAACCTTGTCTTGCTTCCAAACGTTGTCCTGCTTAAAATAATTTGTCTTCTGATAGGCCTTTTAATTACGAAACGAGCGTTACAGGAACAGCAATAATTAACACAGGGTGCTACATGAGATCACATAGTTGCCTCATTTGCTTTGTATATCGGAAACGACAAAGATAGTTTCGGGAGTTATTGTGAATATTATGGTCACCCCTTATTGCATGTGTCACTCGTTCTGTTATACCCAAATAATAAGGCCTGCCCAGATGGCCAAGGAAACTCGTGCACGAGTTGTCCCAGGCGGTGGAGTACTATGGAGTGGGGAAGGATCAGGATCAGTCATTTGCAGATCTGGATTATTGAGGAAAGCCCAGAATTTTAAACTCATCTCGCGCTGCCAGGTGCGTGCGTGGTGCACGAGGCTCCTAGGAATGCAGTAAATATATTTTCAACTTTCTTCGGATCCTCGTACAATAATTCACACCACGTGACTTCCGAGAGACAATCCGGAGGATATAATCCTGCCAGACTGGATCTGAGCGCTGTGCCCGCCGCAACTCTTTCCCCACTCCTTATATGGTCCACTCGTATCCATAGAAAAAAGCGGATGAACATATTTATTGTCACTTTTTTCGCCATTCTGTATGGATGATACCAAGTGTGTATGTAGCATATGAAATATCTGGAGATTATTCGTAATGTTTTGTGAAGCAATCAAAATGCAGGGTGTCCACAATGAACGTCCTTAGTTTCAAAGAGCAGTAAAAAATAGACATGAGGAGGCATTTAAAGTTTTGCATAAACTTGATGAGTGTCCCTTCTCATTTGTACAATTTCGACACCATGGTCCAGTTACTTGCGTAATTATAGCAAGTTGAAACTAGGGAGGTTCATTGTGGACACCCTGTATATATTTTGAAATAAAAAATGCCGCAAGTTTTGAAATTATGTCAATATTCACATCGGGAATATTTCGACTATACCGTACATCACTAGAGGTAATAATCGTTTCAGCCAGAAAATACTTGAAGCAAAATGTGTGCAAGGTGCATTTTGGAAACGATCCAGCAACCCAATTGTCGCTCATTATTGCATAGTCTACTAATTTGTATAGTAGTAGTTCTATATACAGCGTGTTCCATTTGAAATTTCCGCTTTAGCTAGTGCCTTTGGCACTAACAAGGGAAGTGTCTGTAGGGCCATCGGCCAATCGGCCCGAAAATGACACTAGGGGTAAATCGCAGGCCAGAAATTCATTGGTGAAAGTAAAAAGTCGCATTAGCCAAGCGTTTTCGAGATATGGGCGACTATAGGTGCCCGGCAAACACGAATAAGTTATTATTTACTGAGCTTGTGACTATTAATTTTTCCGAATATGAAGCCATGGAGAGAGTAGGTAAGCATCGGCAGAAGAAAAAAAAAGTAATACACTTCCCAGCAAGCTGTTTATTTATTCCTGTTGATTGCAAAAGGGAAGATATGCGGTGATAAACGGTGTTGGGGAAGAAAGAAAAAGAAAACGATGCTCCGAGACGAGAGAGGGAGGGGGGGAAAAAAAGTCGCTTCCCGCGGACTTGAATGCGGAGACTTCAGATCATGACGCGGACGCGCTACCGACTGAGCCACGAAGACGGTTTATAATTTCTTCTGCCGAATGCGCCCCATTGTCACCGAGCAGGTTTGCCGGGCACCTATAGTCGCCCATATCTCGAAAACGCTTGGCTAATGCGACTTTTTACTTTCACCAATGAATTTCTGGCCTGCGATTTACCCCAAGTGTCATTTTCGGGCCGATTGGCCGATGGCCCTACAGACACTTCCCTTGTAAGTGGCATATTGTTTTAAAGCAGTTACTAGGGCAGGTTTCACCGAGAACGGTACCGGTATATGAGAAACCAGGGTTCTTTTCGGAAAATCCCTACATATATCCCTTCCGGTAAATGAGCTCGTAAATGGGCGAGTACATTCCATTTTAGAGCTTGGACAAATGATTCAAGCCACCTAATATTAGGAGCTAATGCCGCTGATAACCACTGAAAGTAACTAGTCCAAAGTCCAAAGTGCTTACAGATAAGCGGCTTAGAGCTTCAAAAACTCTAACTAAAGTAACGTTTATTTCAATTGTAACACCCTGTACACACACTTCCTAAATACGGTACTGTAAAGATGTTTTTAAAAAACTCCAGAGCGAAATATTATTACCTCACTGATGATCGCAGGTTATGTAAGTTACTGTATATGCATACATTAACGTCAAAAAGTTTGCAACATGTACAGTTGTACAGTACCTTATCTTTATTTGCTTATCAAATCAAATACTGGGCGGTCAGTAACTCCAGCATAAAGGGCACTTTCGTGGCCTATTCCACAGCATTATGCTCTACCTGACTTTTTCCTTAGTTGGGAGCTACTGGTATCGTTATAGCTCGTCATTCGGCGACAATACGTTCCCTTGTGAAAAATAGGGAGTACCCTGCCCATTAGATGACCCGGCTGCCGGCGATGGAAGCCGGGTCATTTGAGCGGCAGGAGCATCCAAAAGTCTGTATACTGTGTTATACATGGAACCTGTGTAGTAAGTGCAAATATGGTTTTTGTTTACAGAATTCTCTAGTGTCGCAACAGCAAAGGCATCCTTTACTGGAAGGAGCAACTTTTGCTGCAGCACAGCAGCCAACAGCTGAGCCCTTGGAAGTGTTGGCTGTGCAAATTCCCCAAGAATCTGAAGAGACGTGGGAGGACGTGACAGTTCCAGAATTACCCAAACGGATTAAAAAGCCTCCAACTCAGGGCAGGAGCACAGTAGTTAAGAAGGTGAATAAGCGGGTTCGGGTGATTCGTAAAGTTGTATTTGTGGATGGAAAGGAGCACGTCACTGAAGAAGTAGTGGAAGAACCAGAGGAGGAAGAGGCGGGTGCTGCGAATGACTGCCAAGTTTTGGAATTTTCAGTACCGATAACGAGTAGTCATATGTCGTCAGGAATGGACCCAGTGGAGGAGGCCAAGCTTCAGGCACAGCGCCAACATCCCGATGGGGTAGTGGAAGTAGTGGAGGATCCTGACGGTACTAAAAGGATAATTGTTCGGAAAGTGCGAACTGTACTCACGCGACAGCAGCAGCAGACTGCAGTTTTACACCGCACGACGACACAGTATGGCGATGGGGAACCACAGACTAGCACCAGTACGTCCTTTTCTCAGGTCAATGTTCAGGGTCAGCAGGTTACCAGCTCGGTAACAAAAGATGGCAAGACCGAGACAGTTACCTCTCAGTCTTTCCAAAAACATTACGTTGCTGGTTGTCCGGAGGAGAACAAAATGGTGGAATACACTGCCCCACCGGAGGAATCTGTGACTTTCCATTCCTCCGAGTCACCAGCTGCTATTTCAGCATCTGATATGCAGATTGTTCCATCGGCAGAGAGTGGAGTGATGGACGTTGCCGAAGGATACACTGCCGCCACAGTACGCACTGTGGTACAGCAAGTGTCTCGAAAGATTATCAGACGGCGCAGGAGAATCATTCGTAAAATTGTAGTAATAGATGGGAAAGAGCACGTGACGGAAGAGGTTGTTGAAGAACCAGAAGAAGTCGAGATTAGCGAATCGGGAGCGCCAAGTTTCAGCATCGAAGTCAATCGGGAGCTTGGGTCCGAAGACATCGTGCAAGGCGTGCTGACTTTGCCTGACTCTGCAGCAACTTTGAGCATTATGGAGAGAAGTTTTCACGAAGACGATTCATCAGTGGCGGAAGATGCTGGAGAAGATTCGCAATCCATTCCCGTCTTGGTCTCGCACCCAGCGGACGAAGTAGATCGTGCAGTAACTCCGGAAATTATTTCCTCAAAAGTAACTGATGTTCTTGAAAAAATGTTTCATGCCGAAGCCACAGAAGCCCAACCACTCGAATCGGCTGACGCAAAGAACTATGAGGCCATTTCGAAGGTTGACATTGTCAAGGCAGTTGTAACTAGTGCCAATGATTCCAAAGATCAGGAATGCATGGCATCCAAAGAAGTTTCTGCGGATGCTGACTTGGAGAAAATGCCTTCGATCAAGGCAAGAAAAAAGAAGCCACGAAAGAAGGGCATTGTAACGCACGATCCCGAGGATGAGGCTGTGGAAGACATTGCAACATCTTTGGAGGAAACGTCAGAATCAGCAGAAGTACCAGTAAGTCCTCATCAAACCCCCGATGTGGCAAAAATGAAGAAGAAAAAGAAGCCCAAGAAGCCCCTCGACATGAGTCAACAAGCTCCTCTGCCAGAAATACAAGTGCAAGCACCAACTCCTTTGAGTGCAGAAGCCTTTAAATTGCCGCAAGAGTGTGAAGAAACGGCAAAAATAGTAGAAATAGAAACTGGAGAAATTCTCGAAGCACCTACTGTTCCAGACAGGAAAAAGAAGAAAGAGAGCCTGGATGACATTGTGGAAGAAGAACAAGCTTCTTCTGATGCAGCATTGCCAACAACTAATGACGTGATCGCGGAAGCTTTGAAACCGTCACTTCCCACCAGAAAGAAGAAGAAACGCGGGAAGAAAAAAGGACCTCGTACTGAGATGGAATCTTCCCAGATCGAGCCTGGAGATGATGAGGAGGAAGATGGCGACGAAGCTGAAGAAGATGCTCAAGAAACAGTGCCTAAAATACCGGAGCGAAAGAAGAAAGTGCCTTCTGACACCCAGGAGCTACAGAAAGTTGATCAAAATATTGAAGCAGAACCATCGGTACCAGAAAGGAAAAAGAAGAGAAAGAATAAGGGAAAGAAAGATGTCATCCAGCCAGTTGTACCAGCCAAATCAGGGCCAATGTCAGTACCAGAGGACTATGAATCTGAAACCACTACCGAATCTATCTACGTATCTACTGAGCCATCCTTCACTTCCTACGTGTCCAGCACAGATATTGCTTCCCTCGAATCTATGGTTGCAGATGATCTGGAAACACCTGCTAACGCCAAAGAGAGTTTGCCTGAGCAACTTGCACAAGTATGTGTCACTTCTGCTGCCATATTAACTGACATAGAAGAACAGGCTCCAGGACCGCCGCCATGGCCACCTGACAAAGGCCCGTTACAAACGGAATCACTTGTGACACAAACTTCTACAAATGTTATTACTGGACTTATTCCTGACGACCCCCGCGATTTGAAGGAAGGACCCCCTAAACCCAAAGAAGTGTTTGGAACGGCGACAGTCGAATCAGAGCTGCAACAAGCTCCAATGTTGGCAACCCACCGAGAAGACATAGTTGGTCAGGTCAGCACAATCGATATACAAGCAGGAAGTATTTCAGAACTTCCTCCAGGAGAAAAGGCCACACCTGTGGACCATAATACAGAACTGTTGCCTCGCACAACTGCTCAAGAAGTGTGTCTCGACAATGTGATACTGACAGCTGACGAAACCAAAACTGTGTCTTTTGAACCTGATTTGGAAATTGAAATACCTGTGTTGCCTGACGCGGTGGTAACTCTGGAACCAATTACTGCAGAAGGGCTTGAAACTGATCAAATTAGTGTTAGTGCAGTGGAAACCAAGATTGGACTGATTCCACCCGCCACAGAACACGAGGAAACTACACATTGGGGGAAAGAAGACCCTCTTGACATTTCTTCAGGCCAGCAGGAGACGCTGCCACTACCAGTTACAGAACAGGAGATTGAAACCGGTTCAGTGACAATTACGACTGTAGAGACTAAGATTGGTCTGCTTCCACCTGCCGGAGAGCACGATGAAACCATGGATTGGGGCGTGGAGGAACCTCTTGCTGTTTCTTTAGGAGAGCCAGAGATGCTGCCGCTGCCACTGACAGAACAAGAGATTGAAACAGGGTCAGTGACTGTCACTACCGTAGACACGAAAATTGGGCTAATTCCACCTGCCGAGGAGCACGAGGAAGCCACAAATTGGGGCATCGAAGAACCACTTGAGATATCTCGTGAGCAACAGGAAATGTTATCCCCACCTCTGGTAGAAGAAGGGCCTGAAACTGACTCAGTGAAAGTCACGACGGTTGAGACAAAGATCGGGCTATATCCACCTGCAGGAGAGCAAGAAGAAACCACGAATTGGGGTATGGAGGAACGTTTTGATGTTTCTCTAGCACAGCAGGAAAATCTGCCACCACTAGTGACAGAGGAAGGGTTTCAAGCGGGTTCAGTGACAGTCACAACTGTTGAGACAAAAATTGGGCTTATTCCCCCAGCCGGGGAAAATGAAGAGAATATTCCTTGGGGAACAGAGGAATCTTGGACTGCCTCTTTGGAACAAAGGGAAATTCTTCAGCCACCAGAGACCGAAGAAGAGCTCTATCCAGCGTCGGTGACAGTCACTACTGTGGAGACGAAGATCGGACTAATTCCACCTTCTGAAGAGCAAGAGGAAATCACGCATTGGGACACGCATGAACCACTACAACCGTTCTCTGTCCAGCAGGAAGTTTTGGCGCCACCAATTACTGAGAAAGGCTTTGAAGTTGGCTTGGTAACATCAACTAGTGTGGATACAAAGATTGGCGAAATTCCACCAGCCAAGGAGAGCGAGGGAACTGCACGTTGGCACACGGAGGAACCTTTGCCAGTGTGTTCTGTTCAACAAGAAGTGTGGCCGACACCAGTGACGGAAGAAGGTGTTGAGTCTGGTCAAGTGACAGTCCTGACTGTGGATACAAAAGTCGGACTAATTCCTGAAGCGGCTGCTCAACCCGAAGAATCACTGGAGCGTGTATGTAAGGAACCTGAAACAGAGGGAAAGCCGGATACGTTGCAGCCTGAGTTACCGACTAAATCGCAACCATCGCAAATAGAAATCGAACCAATCAGTGTGCCTTTGGGGCAACAGCAGCGTGAAGAGATCTGGGAAACGGAAGAACCTCCGAGCACTCTCACTATGAAAGAGGAAACCATAGTTGAACATATCGAACCGTCGTCTCCACTATCTGAGACATTCAGGGTCTCTACGAGTGTGACTGTAGCCCCTGACGTGCAAACCGTAATCACTGCAAGAGCAGTTCCTTTTGAACCAACTCCTGGTGAACTTGCATTGCAGCCAGAACAGCCGGTTCCTGTCAAGGAACAAGCCAAGCCAACGATGGAAATAGCAAAAGTCACCTCTGGTGAAGAAGTCATATTTCCCTCGAAAGAAGCCAAACTCAGAACAAGAGAACAGCAAAACGGATCTGCCGGCTTTGCCAGTCAAGGTTCTACTCCTCACGACCGCGTGGAAATAACTGAAATTAGCAGTATGGGACACCTACCAGAGGGGGATGAGGAAGACGAGGACAATGCGGGACGACCATTTTTCCCGTCAGACGTGCCTATAACAGTAGTGTGCAAACCTCTAGAGGTAGAAGAAATCATTCCTCCGTTGGTGGAACAAAAATTAGCGGCTGGATCAGCAGCAGTCCCCGTGGTTGAATTTCAAGAAATTGAGAGTGAAGACTACGGGCAAACTGAAGAAGCAGTGCCTCAAGTTCAGATTGTTGAAGTTGTGGAAGGTGGCGACGTTCTCGAAGACCAACAGATGCAGCAGGCGAAAGTGCAGAGAACGAGAAGCATCATTTTGCATTACTTACGTCAACACCCGGTAACGATACAGGTCTTCCACATTGTTCCTATGCCATCGTCTGCGGACCCAATGGACACCGACATGGAAGAGAAGCAAGACAGACTGGAAGAGTGTGTGTCTAGGTTGAAAAGTGCTATCGGCAACGGCGAAGAGTTAGTAGTAGAAGAAAACATTGCCACCATGGTTAAGACCATCACTACCTGGCTAGAGACGATCGAATACCGTATCTACGTAGTAAAGAAAATGGCCAATGTAGACGAACAACGGAAACAATTTGAAATGCTGCAGCAAGAGATTGTGGTTATTGAGGATACTTTAGTGGTGGTCGAAGAAGTGACTGAACGATCCCTGGGGTTGCAGGAAGGGACTACGTTGTTTATCAAGCAGTGCATGAAAGACTTGCGTCTGCAAGCCAAAGCCGTTGAACAAGTAAACCAAGAGGGAGGGCAAAAGCTGCAAGCTACTCAAGAAAAATGGGAAGAATTTACGGAAGGCCTACAAACCGTCAGTCAGCTGATCCAAGAAGTTCAGCTGCAGCTCAAGCAAGTTATCGAGTCAGAGCAACCGATGGAGAGCAAAGTGGAAGAACTGGACTTAATTGAAATTGCCAACAAGAGCCACACCACCAAGCTCATCTATTTAATCGCCACTGGGAATCATTTGCTGCGAGATCTTCCCAACTACGACATGCCTCCCATGATATTCGAATTGTATGACACTGTTCGGCACATTGAGAAAACCGTGACATGGGAGCGAGAACGGCTCTTGCAACTCATGTCACTGACCGAGGAATATGAGCAGACTCTAGAAGAATTTGCGCAAATCATCGAGGTAGCAGACGCCCTGGTGGAGAGCCCCATCATTGCCTTGCATCTGAATCACCTTCAGGAAGAACTGCAAAAGCACCGCAGGTTCTTTGCCAATCTCAGCCACTGCCAACAAGTTTTGGAATCTCTGGAGGCCAACCTGGATCCAGCCACTCGTGCCTCCCATCACGAGATGCACTCGAGATTGCATCATCAAGCTTCAGTAATCCTGGACAAGGCCGCCCAAAGAGCACAGCAGATGGCCATGGCTGCCTCGAGATGGACGGTGCTGGAGAGAGGAATGCAAGAAGAGAGTGGTTGGCTTCAACTTACACAGCAAAGAGTGCCGGGCCTGGAGTCAGTATCTTGTGCCGATTACGAGCAATGCTTTGCATTATTCCAGAGCCTGTATTCGGACGTGGTGGTCCACCAAGCGCGTCTGACTCAGCTCAGGAGCATTGCTGAAAATCTTCAAGGCATCCTGACATGTTCGGGCCTAGAGACAAAGTATGACTACCTTGCCGAGACTATTCACAGGCTGCAAGAGGTGGTGACTGCAGGTCTGCAGAGACTAGTCGCCTTCAGAGAAGCTTGGAATAACTACGAACAACTGACCGACCGCCTGCAGGGCTGGCTGGAAAAATCAGAGAAGAAGCTTGATGCCATCCTGGCGCACAAACTTTCTGGTCGAAATTTGAAAGAATTTTGGGAGTTAAAAGCACAGTTAGAAGTGCAGCAAGCTGTCAGGAACGAGATTATCGTGTGCTTTGAACAGGCTCTAAGAGCGTTGCCCATCATTGATGAACCGGCTCAAAGACAGTTTTACAGTCAGCTGGACGACCGATGGACCTCCCTGTCCGCGAGAGTGATGGCAGTTGACGCTACCTTGCAGCAGGACGACACAGCTGACGAGATTAACGTCGAGGAAACTCTCCACACCGTGGGTAAGGAGTTGGACGAGATTCAAGAGGTGGTCGAGAGCCTTACCGTCGTCATCGAGACGGAAGACGACTTGTACGAGTATCTGGAGAAGTTGCAGGTACTCAAAGCCCAAATAGTCAACAAGCTAAACCATTTGAACGTTCTCAAGAGTCGCAGATTGACAACAAAAGAAGCAGAGACCTTGGGTGGATTGCTCCACACCATCCACACCTTGGATTATCAAATCACCGAAGAACTGGAAGCAGCTCAGGTTATCCGGGATAAGTTTACCAGTTTTAACAAGATGGCTATCAAAGTCAAACGACTCCAGGACAACCTGAAAGCCAAGGTGGACCAGTGGACTACGTTCGTTGAGCTGTCTCACGATATACTCCAGCAGACCATCAAGAACTGCGACGGCATCGACGAAGAAGTTGAAACACAAAGGCACGATCTCCGAAGACTCTCGGGAGTGTTGGTTGGCTTTCCTTCAACGGAGCACTTGTCCATCAGCACTGCCAAATTGGAGAGCGAAGTAGCCGAATTAGAAGCCAACCTTCAGACGCTGACCACCCGGGTCAAGGAGCTGCAGAAGAAAGTTCAGGAGCACCTCGGCTTGTGGCAGCAGTACGAACACACCCTAGAGTTGCTAAACCAGTGCGTCCACGAAACTCAGTACGTCATGGACATCCTGGACGTCAATGGAGTTGTCGACTACGATCGAGTTCAAGCGGCCACCGAGAAGCTAGAGGTATGTATTGGATTCATTTCTTGCGTTTTTGTGGGCGTGGCTAATTCATATCAGACCAAATTGGATTTTTATCGTCATATCTACCCCCATGCTAATTGAGGATAGTGTCGCAGGTTTTAAGTAAGATCCATCCGATTACTGGTTACCGACAAGGATGCCAAATTCTTGCGAACAATATTTCTTAGCTGCATGTTTTTCCTGACTGATCTTGTGTGCTGTTTTGTTATTGTAACTCGAAGGAATGTCTGACTCTCTGATTTGCTATAGGTCGCGACTCACGAGTTATTCCAATTCAGATCACGCCATCTAATATTGGTTGCACTGGTTTGGTTACAAGCCAAGGACCAGGGTGTAAAAATAGGATGACGACATAGCACACTGGGAATAATATATGCCTGTATTTCTTTCCATCGGATGCAGAGGTGACGTATAAGCGCCGAGATGCGTGCTGAAATATCTGGTTCAAAATAGTGGTCCTAGCTGCTTCAGACTGACCCGATGGTGGGGTAAGAACTATCTGCATAGTGCATCTTTATGGATGTCAATGCGCTCTGTAAATAGGTTAGTGAATCAGGACGGGGAGATTATGCCTTGCGGTAAGATGTAAGAGGGCATCTTGTGATAACTCCGAACTTGGCCTCTGCCCCCACCCCTTTCTGTATCGGAAAATGCGGAAATAAGTGATACACTGAGATATACAAAGCTCCAGTGTTGGTAATATGTATACCGCCAGTGTCAGGAGCGCCTAGGACCACGTGACTAATCCGAACCGGAGATAAAATAAGGAAAAGTTCCGTTCTCGGGAATTTTGTCGCCTATTTTCTGGAAGAGAGCCAAGGTGATGACGAAGACATGCCATGACTTTTTTTTTTAAACGCTGGTGGCATTTAGGATTTACGACCGTGTTTATGTCATTCACGTGTATTACCAGTGCGTGATGTCATACCTTTCGCGCCCAGGGTGCGTGAATATTTGTGGCGGAAGATGTGAGTGGAATGGACGAATTCCTTGAGCTGCATAACTGCGTGCCGTGATATTTACACGAGTCGTTGGCCCTTCGTGCAGAAAACTATTGAATGAATGACCGTGACGTATTTGGGGTATAGCGAAAAAGTCACGGCTTTGGCTGCCGGGATGCCAAGGACGGTGAAGAGTTGTGTGGGTCGTTAAAGAGACGTGTTGATTACATGCTTGCTGCTGTGATTGAAAAGGTCATTCCCCAATTATAACTGATCCCGAGCTTTCGTGTGCCGGCCGACATGGAGAGTAGAGTCTGACGGGATGCTCCGAAGGAATTTTTGAGAGAAAGTTTTGTAGGGCAAAAGTCAGCGAAACACAGCAGATTGTTTGTGCATATTTCGGTTCCAAGTTAGTCACTAGACTGCTATTGTTAGTTCAGCAACGTTCCATACAATCTTATCGATTCGTAGAAAAACCACTTGGAAGGCCAGTCCGTCTCATCCACTCCAGATAATGAATCTATCCCACTGATGTTTCTAGTGTCTACAGTAATTAGTTTCGCAGTCCTCGACACTGCATTATCAGCTAGAGTAATTGCTTCCAAATGGGTCGGGCAGCCCCCCGCGTTGTACCGGCCTTATTGGATCCTGTTCTGGCGCGTGCCAGGGGCCAATTAACACCGCCAGCCCATTTGATCGGCCAAGAGACACGTGGAAGCTGCCTCTGATAACGATTGTTTCCAATAGGAACTTGGTGGCAAGTTGAAGGAGCGTGAACGACTAGTGGACGAGCTTCGCAACTCGGCGTCCACCTTGACTGCCCAGTGTGCTCCCGAGGTACGTGAGGAAGTGGAGGCTGCCGTTGGATCAGCTGCTCGGGCTTGGCATGCCACGTGCGATACTCTCAACTCCTTGCGGGACAAGTACCGGAAGGCTCTGGGACTTTGGGACACCTTCAGAGACGACTGCCAGGGTGTTCGGGCTTGGACTGAGGAGAAGATTGAGGCCGTTGCTCACATGTCATGCCCTGGAGATATCAAGGTAGGATAAGTTTGGATTGCTCTTTCCGTGGCTTCTTAGGGTTGATTAGACAGTCTGACCTGCGATGCACTCGTGTGCCATTTGAAAATAATGTTGCTCAAGTGGTTGCATCAGCATTCGGCAAAATTTCATGCAGCATACGGATGGTTCACCGGAGAAAAAAAAACTTGAAATTAGGCAAAATTCGTAAGAGATTGCGCACTTCCTGCTTTACTGAAATGTCAAGTTCATTTCCCTGGATTATGACTGCGCTGATAAGACAAGTTGCACAAAAGAAGACCGACTCATACCTTCACACCCATAGAGGAATCACCCTAGACTGACTTTCGTCTTGCATGTTGTTCATCCAGGCCCTGTAGTGTACGCAGGGCACTTTTTATTACACTTTCAATTCTGCCGTAGCTATACAGTTACTAGAGAATGCGGAATTTACGATCTTTGTCTTTTGCCATTCGTTTTGTTACGGCAAAGCACCAACCAACGCGCGATAAGGCAGTGTTTGCAACATAGGTCGTAGATTTCAAGGTGAAGACCGTATCAGCTTCTTGCATCGTTAGGTTGGAAGGGGGAAAAAATTAAGCCCCCAAGAAATGTGTAAGAAATTTCCGGACGTAAAAGAAGTACACAAGGGCGGAGTCTAGGCGGGAATTACATCAACACCATTAGTGTAGCGTTGCCCCCGGCGAAATCATATGAACGAGGCTGAATTGTTCTTATAAGCCGAACAAGTCCACTTACTAATAAGCTGAAAACTTCAAAAATGGAGTTAGTATCGAGTGATATATACTTGTTTGTAAGCATGATATAGATGACTTGAGAAACTACAACTAATAGGTTATAAAGAGGAAAGGTCGCACGCAACTGTCGACTACGATCGGAATATTGGCATATCAGAGAACTGACCCCCCTTACCCACAGGTCCTTCTGTGTATAAATTTAAATATTAACGGTGTAGGGGGAATATAGAAGGCGACCTTCGACAGAGGTTAGGTCATCGAGCAAGTCAAGAAGGAACTGCGACTCGAGACCGAGTTGTTCCGCACTAAATATAGAGGTGATGTCGGTAGCTGCATGTTTTGCCTCCTTCACCTGTTTGCATAATGTTGGTTGCAGCCGCAGGACAAGGAGGTGTCTGTGACTACCGGAGTACTTTGCAACGTTTTTTTTTTTTTTCACGATGACTTTCAAATCGGTAAACCGCATATTTAAAGAGCGGGGGTAACCTGCTGATTACCTGGGCGCAGGCGCAGGCAGGTACTGTACAGTACATTACCGGCAAGTTGCGTAACACGTGTATTCCCATCTGGGCTGCGGCAGGAAACGAGCTATAGAATTGTGCGGAGCATATCTGCAGTTGCCAGCTGTACTGCCTCGATAGAGGATCCCTTACTTGGATATGCGAACTGTGTCTGAATGGATGTAGTGCAAAGTGTTCGTTTCAATATGGGTGCTGTGTATCGGGACACTCAGGAAAAACGGCAGAAATCGGTGAGACTTTTTTTCAAAGGCATGTTTTGTAACTGCTGCGTGAAGTGAATATTTAAGCGTGTGTACTGGTGTCGCAATCTCAAAGTGGCGTAAGTTGTGTGGTAGGCGTATAAGGGAAAAAATAGTCGTGACGATAACGCTCAACGTTGATACGCGCGCAAATTGTATTTGCTATTAAATTAACCTTAGAGATAGCGTCACCCGTCCGAGTGAACAACATGATGTCATGTTTGTTGACAAATAGTGATGTCCTACTCAATGCCGGTATTTAGCCAGTAAAAGTGACGGGTGCTGGGAGTGCATGACCGGAACTTGACATCACACTGGTGACTTTTCGGGAACCTTGAGTAATAAGTTATGGCCAAGACGTGACGCGATACAGGTGAAAGGCATGCTTCCGAGACGGTGCTACGGAGGTGAATATAATCGAAATGCCAAAAATAGTTCAAGGCGATTAGGTCGAGGAGAACTGCAAGAAATGAGGATATGTCTGTCCCATCCCACTTTCATTCATTCGTTCATTGATTCATTCAGCCGTGATCTGACAGAATATGATTTCTCACATGCGCGCTACGTGTCACTGTACCATTGCATGCTGGTACCTTGACGCAGCGGGAACCTGATAGTATATGTGAATAGGAATAGGCAGGCATGTGTCGACGAATTTATGAGTCAACTCGCAAGCCATTGCATATAGTACTGCACCTGTGGTTCCTTTCGAAGCTGAGATTTCTAATGGCCATGTTCTGAATACAGGAACGTGACTTTGCTGTGTGACTCAGCAAAAAATTACGGCAATCATTTCAAGCCATGAGTATAGCTTACTAATCTGTAAAATTACGCATCGGAACTGTAATGATGGCACAGCCTCATTGCACATAGCTCCTGTGTACAACGTAGTGAGCTAGGAAGACAAAAATTATACTCAGACTACGATTGCTATCTGGCCATGCGTTTCCGTTTAATATATTGCACTTTTCTAGACCTGAGTTTTGTCTAGTTTTCGTAAGCTGTGCTGCTAACTGCTGTAGTTTTCTAGATCAGCGTGCTTGCAAATTAAAAAATAGCCCTATATACCCATGTCATAGTGAGAGCAGTATAGGCTACAAATAAGGAATTCTACTGTCTACATAATTATCTAGGCGGTTGAAATGCGTGGTTTCTTATGGGGTTCCCCATACCAGTAGTAGAATAATAAAAAGATTATTGCTATACTTATTTCCACTGCAGTAATTCGAGATTTTCGGAACGTAGCCAACGAGGCTTTCTTGTGTACCGTATGCCATTACATTTGAATAAGCTGATTAACGAGCTTCTGTTCAGCTGTGGTGACGCTTAAGCTATAGCCCTCCATTTATACGATCCCGTCGTCAGGTGTACTTGTAATCACAAATATGCCTTTATGAACGTGAACATAATGACGACTAATTGTAATCACGTGTGCACGTGATAGAGGCGTTAATTTTTTAGATCAATGCGGTTGTGACCCACCATTTACCTCTGGTCACGCGCGTCTTGTATTGTAAAGCAAGCCGGAAATGTTTAATATTTAGATTAATCCCCAGTCCCCTTTTTTAAAGAAAAAAATGCTTTTGGGAGCAGGAGAATTGAAATTGTCAGTAAACGATGGAACTTATTCAGGAGTCACTCTTTGGCCGGTAAGTGCATTATCAAGTTATTGTAAAACTTAATGTGTTTAAATACCGCAAAGTCGTATTATGAACTACCAATACACTATAAAATGAGCCTGTCAATGTCTGTCGTGCCTGCTTTTCTGCGAAATACCCGAATGATATAGGTATAGGTATATTCGAGGACCCAATCATTGCAACACTAGATTTATGCAGGGATTACTTCAGAGACCAAGTAATAGCCAGGCAAATTTTGCAGCCATATTTTGAGGACTCGGATAAAAATTATTTAACACATACGATAAAAGGTTATAATTAGATCCACTTCAGAGTACAAAATCGATTCATATGACTTGTAACGTGCAATATTCATGTCTTCTCCAATGAAATGATAATCAATACAAGTGACTTAATTGGTTAAACCACACTTGTAAAACGAGGAAAAAGTTTCTTTATATGGTTACTATATACAGATTTCATACACAAAAAAATCATATTTTCCCCGCGTGACCTCGGAGTAAACCCGGAAAACACGGGGTTTTCCGGGCTATTACAACACTGCGCATTTTCTTATCGCTGCTTACCCTGCGCTGGGTGATGTTCCCAAATAATACAAAGACGACGAGGCGACGACGCGACGCCCGTCTGAACACCACTTTATGTGAATTCAAGCTGTGTCAGACACAGGACGATACCTCATTTTAAAATTTATATACTGCATTATGCTGGGAATCATATGGCAGTAGGGCTAAAATTACGCCACATGATGACCCATAATGAAATGATAATTTTGTTCCCAGTCCTGGTGGAGGGCTGGAGCAGAAAGCAGGAAGTCGGTAAATTCGACCGATAAAAATTGTCGCAGGAAGTGGCCGGATGAACCCAGCCCAGAAAGGAAGTATTATTCACGTTGCTTTGAGTTTCGCGGCACCTACTTTTGGTCTCATGGTCCCATGCATTAGTGAGCTGAGTCAATTGTCTCTGAAAGATGCATCATCCTTGTGACATCAGGCGGACTGGTTGTCACCTATTATTAGTTCCTCCAGTGCACCCTATTATTCTCTATGTTCTCTTGGTGTTAATCGTCTTGCTGTGGATAAGCAAGTGGTGGCCGATTCTTTGCGACATGAAGGTCGTGAACCTGGAATGATGGTTTTCTTGATGGGAGGTAATAGTATAATTATTGAACAATGTCCTTTTTTTCAGGCTGTAGAATCGGGGCTTCTGGAGCAGGAAGGACGGGTTGAACGGCTGGAATCGGTGGCTATCCAGTTGGGCCAGGAGCTGGAGATGGGTGAAGAAGCTGTGACGGTCCTGACAGCAGAAACTGATGCTCTCAGGAGACGTTTAGCTGTACTGAAGGACAGTTTGGGCTCGTTGTCAAAGTTGGCTGGGGAAGAGACAGCAGCTCGATGCAATGGGACTCTCAAGGACACAACGAGTTATCTCCAGAATGTCCAGGAGGTGTGTTAAGATGGCTTGATGATTCCACACTTATATAATAAATTATGCCAAAATATGTACAGAAAAGGTGGGGTGTGTGGGGGAAGGGGGGTGCAGTGCAGGAGGTGCTCACAACTTGTGAGCAATGAGTTTATTTAATTATTGGAGTGAAGGCACTGTTTGGTTTGATCCAGGCATGAATTCTGGCTCTGTTAGTGCAGAAGCATTGATTGTCATAGCCACTATACCTTCACGTTGCCCGTATAGGCCACATAAGGCATGACAGAGGATAGAAGTGGATAATAAATATGTAAAATGTAAATGTTTGTATTCCAGTCACTGCAAAGCAGAGAGAAGCCAGTGAATGGGGATGAAGAAACTGAGTTAGGTGCCCTGAGAGACCAACTGCTGGCACTAGGCAAAGCTGAGAACCAAATCCAGGCTGTCAAAGAACATGGGTCATCAACTTTGGGGCCTCCTTACGCTCCTGTAACCACGTCTGTTGTGTTGCAAGCACTACAGGTTTGTTTTTTAAAATGTTCAAAGCCAAATAATAATGTATCAGCATGATGGGAACAAATAATGAATAGGCCACAGCCAATTCCTTCCTTTCCTACCCTTGTCCCGTCCATGAGGAGGTGCTGTGTCGGTGAGGAGTTTCTGACCTGCACCTAGGGGGTTGTCTTGTAGCTTGGCCCCCTGGGGGACTGCACACAACCCCCAATTTGAGACATCGCACTTGCACCTGTATCCCCCCCCCCCCCCTCACAANAAATCTCTATCCTGACCCCTGCACTGGAGAGAAAAATAATTAGAAAATTTTGTAAGAAGAAAATGGTGGTAATCCACCCCCCCTGAAAGGGCTCTGCTACCTCAATGAGGTAAAGCTAAACTAAACTAAACATGATGGGAACAAATGTGTCTGCTTCTATAGTAAAATTTGATTTTGCAAACTATTTTAACTCTTTGACACTACAAATAAAGTGCATAAATGGGAGGCATATAACCTCAGCTTTATAATCTCCATAAAAACTATGTGTCTCGAGATGAATGAAATTGATATACAGTGGAGCATCGATTGACTGATGTTGGATGATTGGTGGCGTATGAATCGATGATGGATGACTTGAGGGATGGCTTATGACTGGATGACTTGATGGTTGACTGGTGGCTTGTGACTGGATGACTTGATGGTTGACTGGTGGCTTATGACTGGATGACTTGATGATGGATGATTGGTGGCAGCGTCGTCGTTTTATTTTGTATTATGATTGTTGGTGTTGGGAGTGAGTGGGCTGTTGGTCCTTAACGGGCATGGCCGGTCCTAATAAAATCCTATTAAAGTGGAGCAGCGATTATCCGAACACCGATCAACCGAACCTTCGGTTAACCGAACGTTTTCGGGTCGGCAAAAAAAAACAAAAAACGAAAAAAACACACCATGTGATTCCCCTAGTGGTCGCTACAGCTGTGGCGCTGCAGATTAGCCGCCAAAAAAACGAGCCTCGGCTCTCAAGCAAAAGAGTTGGCCTTCCCCCCCCCCCCTAAACTGTAGGACTACTTCATGTAAGGACAGTAAGGTATATGTACTATATACGCCAAATTGTTTCATACCCCGGGGGTATGAAACAATTTGGCGTATATAGTACAGTATTTTTAAGACGTGCCTGTGACAGAAAATATACAGGTTTGTGATTAATATCACTGTTTCTTAGTTTCATATTACTCCTGTGACACCGGTACAATTTTTTTCCGTAAATGATTGGTTATCCGAACAATCAGTTATCCGAACACCCCCTTGGCAGACTCTGTTTGGATAATCGATGCTCCACTGTAATTGCAAAGTAAAACTAGCACATGTTTCAGCACAACTTACATATTGTTCACACATTGTAGATGGCCTTGCTAAAGCCAAACTCAATATTGTACTTCTACAATATCAGAGTTCACTTAATTCCCATTGTAAACTCATTTTGCACAGAATTATGTGAAGTGCTTTTCACTGTATAAGGAGTTAATTCACGTGGGGTCTGGGTGATCCAGATATCCCACAGATGTTTTAGGGAGGCCTATCCCCACCAACTGTCCATGGAAAGCGTATTTTACTTTGGAGCTAATATTTTGTGCAACAAAATTGCTTTGCTTTATAGACTGAGTCAGAAGACAACCCAACCTATCCCACATGAGACATGACACACTTGGATGACAGCTATCCATCCTGGTGGTTTAATTTATGACCCTGGCACCTTATGGAGGCCATGTAACACCTGGTTTAACCTAACTTCTTCATGGCGATCTCTTTAACTTGAATAAGATCTTGCCAATCAATCTAGGAAAGCCCACTACTGATGATACTCCTCCATATACGAGCTCGTAGCTTTAATTTCATCACTAGTACTAACAATTCATTCAAGCCCTGCATTGTGTAAAAAATTATTTTCCTGTTTCAGTTGTGGCAGCAGGTTTTCCAGGAGACTTTTAGCCAGTATCAGCGTCTGTCCCGCCTTCTAGTATGTCGCCATGACACCAATTCCCTTCTGGGTATGTGGGAGTCCTACTTGAACCATGTCAAGCAGTTTCTCTCTGCTGCTCTTCCTGGGTCATATGATGCCCTGAGTGAGGAGCAACGCCTTTGCGAGATCCACAGGAACCTGGTCAGCTGCCAGCAGAATGTGATTCAGACTAGGCAGGATGAGCTGCAGTCTTCTGAGCTGCCTGAGGTTTCTGTTGGCGAGGCTGCAAGCTTGTCAGCTTTACAGGAGCTTCATTCAGACACTTTGAGCCAACTTGGTTGCCGCCACTCACAGATAGGTGAGAGGCTGGAGAAATGGGATCGGTATAAGCGGGACCAAGACAAGCTCTTGGCATGGCTGAGGGAACTGGAGAGGGAGAAGCAGAAGCTGGAACTTCCATACTTGAGAATAAGAAGAGCCCCCAAGGTCCTTCACCGGATACAGGTTTTGCATGACAAGATACCAGTTGGAGAGTCATTAGTGTCTGGATTGCTGCACCAGCAGGCCACACTCTTACTTTACTGCAATGAAAGTGTGGCGTCTTCTATGCGAATGGAGGCAGGTGCACTGAGGCAGAGAGTGGCAAACCTGAGAGCTGGCCTGGAAACTTGGCGGGACTTTATGATGCGAGTGCAAGACCTGTATAAATCATATGAAGAGCGAAGAGGGAGAATACAGACAACTTTGCACACAGTGCAAGCTTGCTTGGCTGGCGAGGTTCCAACTAAACTTGAACACTGTCAGAGGAGATTGGATGATCTGAAGGTAAGAAAACTCCTAACCAAGCAGTACAAAATGAAAACCACGGAATATTCTTGATAAACTGTAATAAGCATTCATGTAAACAAATTATTGCTTTTAATGCTCGGTGCTCCACTCCTATACTTTTTAAAAAAATCAAAAGACTTGACTGTATGTTCTGTAACATTTCAAGTGGCTGAGAAAAGGCACTGTGAATAATTGCCAGGTTATTTGCTTAGGTCTTTTTCAAGCATTCACTTCCATTTTGTTGCATACTTCTTTGCCTTCAACTATTTATATTAACATGTACAAAAAGTAAGGGCCATTTTGGTGCATGTATATCATTATATTTATTATACCCTATGATCAGTGTTGTCTTCCTTACTTTAGCATCTTTGTAAAACTGCCTTAGTTAATAAATTGATTCTCATTTGTAGAAGCACCGCAGTTCTTTACTGGAACTAACAAAAGACCTAGACAATCTGGGTACAACTCAAGAACAGTTGAAGCAACGACTAAGCCCCTCAGATCTGAAGGTTATCAACCAGCATGTGTGGCTACTATGGCAACAACATGCAGAACTCCAGCATCAGCTTTGCAGTCACACCTACCAGTTGGAGGAAAGGATGGGCTTGCTCAGGATGTTTGACTCCAGGTGTTCACGATTTATAACCTGGGCTGTAGAGATGGAAGGGAGGCTTGAGTCTGGTGGACAACGACACGGAGGGATGGAGGAGATGATACGCCAGCTTGACTCAGAACTCAAAGAAGAGATGGAGCTGCGACAAGGAGATGTCACTTGGCTGATGGAATCTGGGCGAGAGCTGCAGGAGATGGCCTCAGAAGAGGAGATGGTAGAGTCCATTGGGCAGAAGATGAACAAGGTCAAGGAGAAATGGGAGGCACTGCAGGCTGTTAGGGGGAGAAGAGTGAGCAGGCTACAAGAAGTACTTCAAGCATTGGCAGAGCTGGAAGCCAGAATGGCTGAGCTCCGGGCTCTCCTGCTTAGCCTGGAGGCACAACTGAATGTTCCATTACAGTTCCAGGAATGCACGCGGGCTGACATTGATGCAAAGCTTAAGGCACATGAGGTTAGTTATTCCAAAATGAAAGTACAAATAATAATAATGCTTGTCTTGTAATTAGGTTTTCAGCAGTGAAGAATTTTATGCAGAGTTGCTTTAACACTGTATATTTGATTTATGGATGGTTCTTTTTTTTTGTACTTCAGGACATGCAGAAAATGATTGAGAAGCAGAGCAGTGCAATGGCTGATGTCCTCAACCTTGGAGAAGTACTTTTGAGTGACTGTGAATCATGCAATGCATCCATTGACACAGAGGCCGTACAGCTTGCAATGGATTTGCTGGAAAAGAGGTCAGTTGCGTCGCCTAAATGTTTTCAATATGCAAAGAACAATTACGGTATTGTTTTTCTTGATAGGTGGAAGAACATTTGCACACTGTCAGCTGATCGGAAAAAGTGCATCCTTAGCACTTGGAAGAGCTGGAAGAAAATTTTGTCTGAATGTGACAAGTTGGAAGTCTTTCTTGCTGAGCAAGAAAAGGCTGCAGCAGATATCAATACAGATGCCAGTGTAGTGAAACTAGAGGCATTTGAGGAGCAGGTTGCTGCTGCTAAGGTCAGTGTGGACAACAATAATAATACATTGTGTTCCATGTACAGCATTTGGATCCTTTTAGTGATTGAAACTTTCTCCCAAAGTTGTTATATAGGGTAACAGGAAACTCGCACCCAATCGCCAGGTAGACTGATAGTACTCGCAAAACTAATACAGGGATGTGCAATTAGTTTTTGGCTCCGTTGCGTACTTAATGCATATGACACCTTTAAAGTGTAGAGGGCTGGATGGTAGAATATGAGGCAAAAACGACGAAGTGCACGGGTGTCGCACCAGGATTCTTCCTCTGATGGGATTTGATCACCTATTGCACATGGACGATGCATTAGGGGACCAAGGTTGGATTATTTGGAGGCCTCCAGCTGACCTGCTTCTCTGAAGAAGAACTAATTGCACATCCCTATATTAGTTTTACAAGTACTATCAGTCTATCTGGCGATTGTCCCTGAGTTTCCCTTCACCCTGTACGTATTTGTATATTATGTTTTGTCCCCCAATGGAGATGCCCAATTATTCCCAGATGCTAGTATACAGGGTGTATCAAAACTCTACCATAAGCCATGTACCAATGGCATAAGGGGCACCAGAGCATCATTGTATGTAGAGGGGTCATCATCTCTAGGCCGCCTCATTACGGAGATAACTGCCTTCAAACACGTAGTACAAAGTATCCTGGGAGGTATGGAAACCTTCAGCCCCGACATCGCATCACTCGTGAAAATAGCAGCTTTTCCATTTATCTACTAGCATGTCGCATGTGTACTGCATGTCGCATGTGATCTGGGACCATTTGTGACAATCTGTGACAATCTGTGACAATCACTCTTAGGCCCAATTGCTAAAATGCAAATGATCAATTATCTCAGTAATGAGGCTGCCCAGACAATGACTCCTCTACATTAATTGATCCCCTGGTGCCCATTAAGCCATTGGCATATGGCTTATGGTGGAGTTTTGATACACCCTGTATAATTGCGCACCTTGTATGGGGCACAAAAAGCTACACAAAAATAGCAACTTCGGGCAAAATTTGCAGTAAGTAAAAGGACCTGAATACTTGGAAAATACTGTATAATAACTTCATTTGTACACCTGGAATTTATCAAATCAAGTGCAGTGCACATCTACTGGACCCAGAAGGCCTGTAATTCTGACCTATTGGTATCTACTTTCAGGAGTGCCTCAACAACCTTCAGTCACACCTTTCCATCCTGGAGGATACAAATCGACTGTACTGCCGGTTGGCCCATGAGGGTTTGCTGGATTTAGGCCACCATTTGAGCGACCGGGTGCAGGGGATGGACTCCAGGTGGAGGTCTTTGGAAGCCCTTCTGACTGCTCACTTGCAGAGGGGCCAGCATCAGTTAGACAAACATGGTGCCTTCCAAGCTGCCTGGACAAATCTCCGAGTCTGGCTAACTCAGGTTGACCTGCGTATGACTGAGCTGCAGCACCTGGACAAGAGGGAGAGACATGTACAGCTCAAGAGTCTGCAGGTATGTACCTGGTAACTTGGCACATATGGTGACAATATTGTAAATTATGATTAGCTATGATGTAAAACTACCACAGGTTAACATTAGATGAAACACGGGAGGTGTAGATGTCTGAGATGGTAAAGTCTTGGCTTGCTGAGTGAAAGGCCCCAGGTTCGATCCCGCCTGGGGAGTTCCTTTCACCTGCACCTTAAAGGTGTCTGGCGACCTAACCTCCTGGGGAACGGCACATGACCCCTTTACAGACCTTGCACTTGCACCCCATGTTCCCTTCTCAAAAATCCCTATCCTTACCCATGTCCCTGTTGCCTTGCACCAGTGAGCAAAGAAAATAGTACACAGTTACTTGAAAACTGATAGTGGTGTGCCACCCCCCTAAAAAGGCCCCACCTTATGACGGGGTAACTTTAAAAAAAAACACACGCACGCACGCGCGCACACACATTAGACAAAACAGATTTTTTTAAATGGAACTAATGCTTTGCTGAGCTTGCCAGGAGAAGAAAATAAGTGCATCCATCTCCATATCCCATCCTGTGTCACTTCTAAATGTCATCATTTTAGGGGTGTGTAATGTTTCAAGGTGTGGGGGATTTTCAGGGGAATAATATGAATACTAATAAATTAGTTTATTGGAGGGAGATGGTGAAAGCTGGCAAAAAAAAGTTATGAGGATAATCAATTGCTTACAACAACAAATAAAATGTTCCAGCAAATTCAGAGGGATGTGGTGGATCATGCCCAGGCCCAGAGCGACATGGAGGAGCTTGGTCTGTACCTCATGCAATGCAGTGAGCCAGGAGATGCAACCAAGGTGCAGGAGCAGCTGGACGAGTATCAAGCCCTCTCTCAGGATGTTGCCCATCGGATGAGTCTTTTAGTTCAAGAGCCTATGGACCAAAGGGTAAGCATTTAGGAGATTAATTGATTTACATAAAATCTGCAGTATATAGATAAGGGCAAACTATCTGACTAAAAAGTTTATGTAGACTTGCACTATACTTTAAGAGTAAAAGTGGAACATTTTTCTCCTGCAGGAAAAGACAAGTGAATCTCGAAAGCATTCAGCTGTAGAAGTTGACCAAGGTGTTCAGGTGGAGACCTTGAGGTTTGAACGTGACAGTGAGACACAGGTTGAGACCCTGGGCCACCCACCTGAATCTGGGGTGTTTAGCCTGACACGTGGCGATATCTATGCCCAAGAGCTTGGAGCAGGTTTACGGGATGCAAGAGAGAAGGCAGATGCCTTAGACTATGCCTTGGGTTCTGAAGAGGAATCCAGTTCAGGGGCCTCCCTGGTGAAGCAGCTGGGGGAGTGCAAATCAGCCATGGACATGGTGAAGCACTTAAGCCAACTGCTGCAGGAGGAGTGTGGGGCAAGTGCAGAGGAGGCCAGGGACTCAGAGATTCAGGAGCTGGGAGACCTGCTCAAGGACCTTGAAGCAAGGGTCATTGTCAAGGGGCAAAGGATTAGGGAAGTTGGGTAAGCATGGCAATTTTCAGTCAGTCTTAGGTTCTGTTCAGGTGATCTGAAATTTTTGAGCCTCAACACACCTAATTTTGAATTTGTCTTAACTGACCTTGTTTGCAAAGGAGATCATCTGAAAAATAACATCTATTGTATCTGGTTCAGGTGTAACTGGAGACAGTTTGAAAGTGATATGTGGCGCCTGGAAAAGTGGCTTGAGTATGCAGAGGGCATCCTGGAAGGCCAGAATGCACTACCAAGCAACATTGAGCGATTGGAGGATATAATTCAAGACAATAGGGTAATTATAGCAACTTGCAGCCTAATTATTTTGCTGGGATGGAAGCAGCCTGTCATCTCATTTCTTTTGTTCTGTATTCTGTAGGGTTTGTTTCACCTTTCAGGCCATTTAAAAATGAAGCTAAAGTCTCTTTGTGAAGCTAAAGTCTCTTTGTTCTGTATCTTGGCAGGAGTTTTCATTGAACCTGGACAGCCACAAGAATATCCTAGTGTCACTAAACATAGTGGGCAGCAATCTGGGTGACTTGACACAAGACCCTGATCATGCATCTGAGCTGAGATCTCGCTTGGAGGAGGCAAATCACAGGTGGGATTCAGTTTGCAGAGATGCTGCCTCCTGGGAGCAGAGGTTGCAGTCTGCTCTGATGGACAACAGGGATTTCCACCTCACTATTGAAGAATTGGTTTCCTGGATGGAAAGAACAGAGGACCAGATAAAACAAGCAGAGCCTGTTGACCTTAGGGCTGAAAGAGGAGTCATCGAGGCCAAATACAACCGATTTGTTGTGAGTTTTTAGTGCACATGTCCTTTATCCATCAAGTGTGAGATTTATTGCCCTGCTTTATATCCTCCTGAGACCCGAGAAGAAATGAGTAACACAATGTCAGTTCCTATTGCATTTTCTGAACATTTTCCCAATAAGAAACGAGAAAAAATTATATTTTTCAGCTTTCATCCGTTCTGCTTTTAAAAGCAGAACGGATGAAATCTGAAAATTTAAATGCCACTTAATGGATCACTAACATAGTGCTCTATCCTCCAAAGAATGTTTTTTAAATTCATTTGTGGAATTCATGGTAGCAATTCGTCTCATAAGGCAATTAAAGATAAACTGCAATTATTTTTGAATGCCACCACTCCAGGCATGGGGCTTGCTCCTTCCCTTCTTACCCCCTAGCATGGTATACCTTGCTATTCTAGATTTTAAAATTGAACTGTAGTACCAAGCACACTTCCTTGTGGGTGTTCAGGCATAAGATGAGCGCCTAGCTTCAGCAGCGGCATCCGCCATTTTCATGAGTGATTTCATTTTCGCGGCCAAAGTCAGATATTTGACACTAGGTGGCTACACCTATTCAGGCCAGATTGTAATCATGGGATGCCAACAGATTACAGTTCTGTTGGCATCACTAGTTGGCGCCAATTTTTTTTGCTGGTCTCGGGAGGATATAGGCATTATATCAAATAGTCTGTCAGTCAAGCAAACCCAGATCATTCAAGGAAAACAGTTTTCAATCAGCCTTTTCTCACCAGTTCAAAAGTAGTGGAAGCTGAATTCAGTTTATGACGTGGCCTTTCACATTCCTGCTGTTGTAGCATGCTATTTTCTCCCACTCTTGATTGGCTGTATGCTGTAGTGAATGGTTAAAAAAGTTTGTAGTGGGAATAAGCTAAAGAGGTGCAGTACATCAAGTTCGGAGAGAGATTGTGGGTTGTCTGAATAACCTGTCATATATGCACTAGACATGAAACTGATATACATATTCAAGAAAATGTGATTTCAGCTAAGTCAATCTTTCCACCTAAAAAAGATAACATGTTTGCCTAAATAATTAGAAGTACAAGTGTGTAAAGGATATGAAGGACTTAGCAATGCTGCTTATTACAGTAATGATAACTATTCTGATAGATATTAATAAAACTGTGTTCCAAAGGTAATGATCCTCCTTTTCTCTGCTACTTTTGCCCATATTGACATTCTGACACTTGCATGCCATCTGCCATGAGCAGGATTCCTGCTTGTAACACACAACTTAATTTTTTATTATATTCAATGTACGAAGCTTTGCCTAGGTGATCCACAATTATGGTGTGTGTAATTTCCAGGAACTCCAGACTGATCTATGCAGGCATGAACCTCGTGTAATGCGCCTGAGAGAGGCTTCAGATCAGCTGCTATCCCATGTGGCATCCTCTGAATGCGTGTCATCCAGGAGGAAACTGGCTCGCCTCAGCCAGCAGCTTAAGGCCACCCTAAGGCTGTGCAACATTTATATCACACGGCTTGCCCAGGCCATGGGGCGGGACTTTGCACAGCTCAGGGCTGATGGGAGAATCGGGGCTGCTGCTGCGACTCCCACATTACTATCTCTCTCACAACAAGTGAGTTGTGTTTGCACAATCTCCAGTTGCTGGACAGTTTATTGATGCACAGTCTCACTGTTGTAGCTTAACGCCCCTTCACACACATGCTACACAGGCTGCACTGATGGAACTCAGCATATTTATTGGCTTCATGTCACCATAGAGACAAAGAGAAAGCCAAGTTCCCATCAGTGCAGTGAGCGTAATGCTGGCGTAATGTATGTGTGGATGGGCCTGAAAAGTTTTAAATTCGGTATTGCTGATACGATCATTACAGGGTCAGCTGGGAACAGGGTACAAAAAAAATTAAAAGCAACAAGCTGCATTGCATCATATTTGGCCCAAAGCAGTAGTTACGTGCAATTTTTCAAATATTAGAAGATAGAAATTCATTCTGTAGAAATAGCTAAAAGTTAAATAGTTAAAATACACAGCATTCTGTGCACTGTATCAATTTGAACCTGTACAGTCAGCAGCAACAATTGCCGGCTTTTTTTTAGGGCACAATTTTATTTTGCAGATCACACCATTTCTCCACATACCCACTCCTTGAGTTGAGCTGTAAATATGCTGGCTCACGCTGACATGCTTTTTTTCTCCCCCTATTTAGCTGCTGGACCAGTCATCTAGCTTTGACTTGGCAAGGTCTGACTCTTCTGCAGAAAGAGATCAGCAGCAGGAAAAGTAAATACTCCTCTTTTTTGTTTTTTGCTTTTTGCTAACTGTAAAGAGGCCATTTTGATTTATTTGCCTTGCTTTCGAACATGAGTGCAATATGAGGAATTGGCCACCCCTGTGTAATCAGGTGTACACTTTGTTGTGTAATTACATATGATAATGAATAGACACCAATGCTTTCTTTATGTAATCATAATCCAATGTGCACCTCAATGTGGCCAACTCCTTGGTTCAATCAAACTCTCACATTACAGGCCTGAAAAGGTCCATCCTAAAAGGATTACAGTATTGGCAACACATAATTGGAACATGTAAGAGTTTGATGGTTATATTTATAGCATAATAGTAAGCTATGCGCTATGCCTCAATAGTGTCACATGGCATCCATCATGTTGCACGTTATTGACAAGAAGGAGGACACAAGT